>CAJHQP010004814.1:0-51492 GCA_905132765.1 Moricandia arvensis | reverse complement strand
TCCTATTATTTTGGAAAACATCTACTATATTAAAACAGAGTCCTATTTGAATTTACCATGAGATATTTTTAATTTTGGACCTATTAAAAAGGTTGTGACAAAATATTTTATTTGATATTGGTATACTTAAATTAAACCAACTTCACCTAAATCATCTCATATTTTCTAATTTAGAGATATCATGTGATATTTAAATTATATATATATATATATATATATATATATATATATATATATATCCAAAATTAGTTTCATTAATTTTTATGATTTCATTTTGTCTCATCCATGATTTTCTTCAAGAAACGCAACCACGAAAACCATTTTTATATCATCTATAACACATTATGCTACCGTCTATAAAACATTGCATAGAAATACTATGAAACTGAATTACTAAAATTACCATATACAACTATGAAACATTTATAAATATTCAATTGTGTAATATCTTCCAGATCAAGTTATCACTGGAAAACTCTTTGCCGAGAGATGTGAGAGTAGTTTCTAATACGCAAATGGATATGACTTTCTTCATGCTTCATACTCGGTTTTTCTAAAGAAAAACCTTTTAAATTTAGTTTATTGTTTAATCGTGGAAGATACAAAAGTTAATTTCTCCCCATCTTTACTAAAATATTTACGAAACTGATAATACTAACAAACCAGTTATTTCTCTAACCATCCATAGAAAATAACTGATTAATAGAAAAGAAATTAACAAGTATCTAAAATCTGCTAAAATATAGTAACTGGTTTAGTTATAAATTCACTAACATTTATCTTATTATTATTTCAAAATTAGATAAATCTTTTAATTATATTTTCTCCAACTAACATTTTTGACCACAAAAGAATTTAGACTATCAAAACATTAAATTCCCAATCTTACTTATAAATATACATATCGGGAACGATTGGTTGAACTATATATATAAAAGTTTTGTTATAGGATTTAGTCAATAACTTTAATTGTTGTAACTGTATTTTATTGTGTTGTAGAAATATACTAAACTTAACAAACACTTTGATAATTGTTTAAAATAAACATGCACAAAAATAAAGATATAGGTAATTGTTAAGGATTATCTAGATGGTTGACGATAATAGTTATCTCATTCCTTGTAGTTATCTCTGTATTCGAGATAGTGTTTATCTAGATCTATATGACGGTCTACTCCATGTATAAATAGAGAGATATGAATGAGAATAATACACATCCTTCCACAACACGTTATCAGCACGATAGTCCCTACCCTAAAAGCTAAAAACCAAAAAAGTCCTAATCTGCCGCCGAACTTCAAAAAGGTCGTTCTCTCAAACCGTATGGACCCAGAAAACGTGTAATATATCAAATCGAAGCTCTCGACGAGAAGAATCTGTAGGTCCAGACGGCTCGTCAATCCGATCTCAGACGCGCCCTCACGACCTGTTTTAGTTCGCGCCGCCAGATCCACATAAACCCTAATTCTGGCTCAACTTCAAACCGTTGTATCTCCCAAACCCAGTGGAGCCAGATGACGATCCACATATCAAATTGAAGTCCAAGACGAGAGGAATCTGTTTCCGCAGAGGGCTTGACGATCCGATCTCTTACGCGTTCTCAATATCAATTACAAAACGCGCCGCCGACTTACCTAAAACCCTAATCTCTCCTTCCATCGACGGCGAACTTCAAATGGTTCGTTCTCTCAAACCGTGTGGACTCATAAAATGTGTAATATATCAAATTGAAGCCCCGCACGAGACGAAGAATTCTGTGAAAACGGTTTGCCGCTCCGATCAGTGACGCGCCCTCACGCACGATTACAGTGAACGCCGTCAAGCTTTGAAAACTGCATACGATTTCAAAAGCTAAGTTTTCTCATAAACCCTAAGTTTTTCATGAACCCTAATTTTCTTTATCTCACAGAATATAGACTTTGGATGATATTTAATCTTGCTTAGCTTATAAACTTGATATCAGCTTGAACAAAATAACTCACGGATCAAGGAGGTTCATGGAAGCTTGTAGCTCGTGAGGAACAAATTTCGGATCTCTCTCTCTAAGTGGTCCAGTCAGATACAAAGGTGTTCTAAGGTAAATAAGATCAAAACCTAAGAGATCTAAATCGGATTGCTTACATATAAAGTATAAGAACCCTAAATCAAAACTTTATGCAATCGATTTATATCTAAAACCCTAGAACCTAATCAATCAAATACTTAAAGAACAAACCTATAATATAATGATTTGCTTGATTCGTTTGATAACAAACCATACTTGAATCCGAATCAACTAAGGGCCTTGAAACCCTAATTATCACTTTGTTAAAATCGATTTGTTCTTCAAGGGATTGATTGATTGTTTAAGCATTGAAAACCCTAATTCCATTGTTGATTAAAGAGCCTTGAAAACCCTAATTGAATTCGACATATCATGGATAAGTTGCTAGAAATTGTTTCATACTTTGGAAACCCTAGCATCAATCATGCATGAACCCTAATTTCCTTTTTAGATTAACTTGATATATTTTCGAGTTTGATTGTTTTTGGAATATTTCCATATTTGTTTGATTGAGAGTTTAGGTTGATAGAATTAAAAGTAAAACTTAAATCTCGAATTTAGAAAATTCCCTAAAGACATAAAACCTAAAATTTGGATGATATGAGAATTTAGGAAAATTTCTATTTTTCAAACTTTCCATTTTTGAAAGTTTCCATTTTTGAAATTTTCCATTTTTCAAAATTTCCATTTTTGAAAATTTCCATTTTAAAAGTTTCCATTTTTGACTTTCATGAATGTTAGGGTGATAGATTGATTTTTATACACACCCATGAACTTGAAATTGGAAATTTTAAAGGCTAAACCATAAAATATGGATTGCTTGAAATTTTAGGAAAATTTCCATTTTAATGATCTTATGAAAGTTAAGATGCTATATTGCTTGTGATGAAACTCACATGAACTTGGAAACTCTAAAATATAAGACCTAAAATTTTGATTGCATGAGTTCAAGAATATTTCCATTTTGAAACTTTAGGAATATTTCCATTTTTGAACATTTCCATTTTTGATCATATGCAAGCTAAGTTGATAGATTGTGTGTTCCACAAAATCTATCTCGAATATGAACCACCTAAAGGCCTTGAAACCTTAACTCTGAAAATGTTAAGATGATCATTGAAACATTTCTTGGCCGTGTGCATAGCTTATTTGATCAATGAAACATGTTTGATTGCTTGGATTGCATTATCACTCGACCGTGTGACTTTTGTATCATGCTCATGTTGTTCCCACACCATGGATTGTTGAAATCCTAGTTTCTAAATTAAACTTATAAGGGCCTTGAAACCCTAAGTACTATGATTAATAAAATCGGGTGGAGAAATTATTGATTGATTTTGATTAATCCATGAGAATTAAGATGCTAGAATTGTTTGATGCATCCATGATACACTAAGTAATAATATCCTTACCCGGTCTTGAATCCAACCAAGGTCTAAACCTTGTCGACCTTGGTCGCATATAGGATCACATGGTCGATTGGTTAATTGCTTGGTCGAGGATCAATAACTAAAACTCGACCTAGGATGTTTTGCATCTCATCGTAGCAATCATACATGGTCGTATGGCCTTAACATATCGACCATACATATCCCACGTCCACACTGTTCTGATTTGGTCGAAATAGAAATTCTTTTGGTCAAGTAACCAAATGTGAAAACCATGTGTGTTGACTGGTTGATTGTTTGAATTCTAAAATTCTTGAATTGGTCGATAATATGATCTTAAAAGTCGAAACCCTAAAGCTACATATAATCATTAGACACAAAGATTATCCTAAGATCGAACCTGATCTATCTTATCTATACTCGACCTAAAACCCGTCTAGGACCTAACCATGTCCATAAAATAGTCCACACGACCATAAGAACCATTATGGTCGCAGCCGTGGTTCATGAAAAAGACGTGGTCGAGGCCACTATAATGTGAGTCATGGTCGACCAAACCACTATAGCAAAGGCCGTGGATTTCAAACCCATTCAGGCCGTGGTCGAGACCAGAAACATGGTATTTCCATCAAAATTTTACCTTGCATAAATGCATATGGTCGTGGCTATTAACAACTCATATGGTCGAGGTTAACAAACTCGGACCGTGGCCGTATAAACCACAATAACTGTGGTCGTGGACCCAAAATTTTGGCCATGGTCGAGGGCAAGTAAGCCGTGGTATTTCTAAACCACAACACCCGACCAACAAATCATTGAGCCATAGATGTAGAAAATAAAACCATTTGGATAAAACATATAGAACTTCCAAACATCATTGTGACCTCTATCAAGAGATTCCAAAAGGGAAGAATCTAAAACCCCATTTGGTCCAAGATGGCAATTTGTGATAATCAAAATAAACTTATGAATAATGAAACATATAGTTGTCTAAATGAATAAGCTAGATTTCGACAATAAGAGTTTATAAATGAGTGTATAGTCGGTCTAATAAGACCTACGGCCAAGACAGTGCCTAAAGGGCTAAAAAGATCCTAATGATCTACATTCACCCATAAGACCCATTGAGTTATAAGAACTTAAGTATGAATGGTTTCCCAGAATGAAAAACAATGGGTAAGAAAGGAAACAAAAGGGTTCCTTCAAAAGATTTGAAATAAAACCGCCCAAGACCGCATAATAATGTAGTCTAGACTATACTTATGTACTCTACTGATCTAAACTATGCTAAGGATCAGTATGTTAAGAGGCAAAAAGAGCCATGGATACCCAAATTGGTATACCCACGAAATTACACTTAATGGCATGACTGGATTAGCCATCCATGTCTAAAAACTTGATTGCTATTGCAAAGGCACCAGAGTTATCCCATAAGATCTCACGTTGTGTAACATGTACACAAGGGAAACTCATTAGGCTTTATTGTCCTAAGCATCACGAAAAATAAGTATGTTCATGAGGGGGAGTGAGGATTAAACCCAGTGATACATGACCATACAAGAAAATTCGCGTAACATGGGTTGTAACCATGTCATAAAAGGCTTAGAGATTCAGGTTCTCTTGGTGATAAATCACCCAAGTCCAGCCTAATGCTTAGGGACATTATGAATTTACATGTACAATGCAATGTATGCATCAGGCCATATAAGTGAGCATAGATATTCCCATCTCAGATTGAATACGGGTCATAAAGCCAGACATATACCATCTTGAGATTTTTATTAAACAAACCACCACAGACATATGTGCCGTCTAAGATGGAACCTCTGAAGAGGATTGGGAATATATGTTGGATAAGTATGTCTTTCTCCACGAGTATTAAAGAAACCTTGAGCCAAATATGGGTGATCAGATTGTGGCTAGGTACACGGATTGCATGATTATGAATCCCACTATCCAACATCAGAAGGAGAAAGATATAAGCTGGATATGATAAGAAAAAGAGAATGGTATTGACCATCATTGTCTTGGCAAGATCCTCGGACCAGAGAATGAGATTTAAGACGTCTAAAGAAAGAAAAGATTATGCAAAGCTAGCTAAATTAGATGCCAGACACATAGACCCGAGAAATGAAAAGAAAAAGGTCATACCAGCTTAGCACCAAACGAATTTGATGTCCTAGAAGAGACACAACCAAGTTGCTACAGAGTCTATAAGAGATAGACCAATATGTTCCATAATAAAAGGAACCTCGGAAAAGAGAAAAGGTGCATAAAATATGAAATCCGAAGTTAATAGGAAAACCAGACCAGACATAGAAATAAGGTCGGCCGACTGAAACATCTAAGGTACCAGACCATGTAGCTTGGGACGCCAAGCTGCTAGGTATTAAAGGTCCTAGATAACAAGATCTCAAACCAATTGGATCATGTCTGGAATACAATGGAACGCAGAAAGGGTATCGATACCAATGATATAAAAATGCGCAAGATAAGTAGCACTTGACCATAGAGATATATGCGAGGATCATGAACCCACGTAAGAGTACTCATAAAGATAAAAAGAAACCGTGGGGGTAGAATATAAATAAAGAGTGATGGGCGTATTGGCCACATAGAAACGCCATCAGACAAACCAGTGATGAATAAAAGTTCTTGTGAGAAAATCGTGAGATAATAGAACATTCAAGCATGGCTTGATAACACAAGGATACTCACAGAGATTAAGAAAAGTTTATAAAGAGATATACTCCAATGTGGTGGAGGCTACTAATTTGACAAAGTCTGGTCATAGATTAAAGTATGTAAAAGTAGCATATGGTTCACTGGATAAACAAAGATTAAAGGTACCACAAAAGAGATAAGAAAGATGAGAAAGAAATTCTCTAAAATGAAACAATGCAGCTGCATAGACTAAGTAAAGCTTAGCAGAAAAGTTCTATAAGAACAATTCAGATCAGTCCATGTAAGCATATAAAAGATGTATGGATTCCTTGTGATCAAAGATTGGCTACAATGGATAAAGCCATTGGTACATACGAAGTGATAAATGTCTGAATGAACAAAAGACATGAAACAAAGTGGTTCGTATGTGTTTGGGTCAATGACTCAATATATATTGAAATGTCCACGTAATGGCTAAGCCATGAGACTAGAAGATCCGTGGGACATGAAAGAACCTGCGAGTAAGATTTAATCGCAGATTAAAAGTCCATCTGAGTACCGGTCGAGTGCCATCCGTCCAACCAAGACACAGAGTGATCAGCAGCAAAGATGTACGTCATGACCACATCTTAATGGAGTTCCAGAAGACATAAAGACGTCCAAGAGTTACAAGTTCATTCAAGGAAAATCCAACTGATCATCTTCAAGTCATAGGCAACCTCGACGTTCCGGAAGCTCAGACACCAGATAGGAATGCGTCATCTACAGTGGTGCATTCATCAGGGGGAGTTACATGTGTTGTACTCTTTTTCCTGTCCTGGCTTCCCTTTTTACCACATTGGGTTTTGGGTTTACCAGGAGAGGTTTTAATGAGGCAACATCCAAAGCATGTAACAATCCCTGAACCAGATGCGTCAACCAAGGGGGAGTGTTAAGGATTATCTAGATGGTTGACGATAATAGTTATCTCATTCCTTGTAGTTATCTCTGTCTTCGAGATAGTGTTTATCTAGATCTATATGACGGTCTACTCCATGTATAAATAGAGAGATATGAATGAGAATAATACACATCCTTCCACAACAGTAATGTATTTTTTAACTTTGGAAATGAAACTACATTGTGAGTGATTGGTTGGGTCTCCATATTTTAGCTTTATTTGTTTTTAAAACACTAAACTTTACCAATCATATTGTAGCTTTATTTTTAAAAATTAAAGTCTACATCAAGTTTTTATTAATTTGTACAAATCCTTCTTTAGCTTTAATTTTCAAGCTATAGAAAAAATAATTAAAGTAAAATTTTATCTTATGTATTTCACGTAAAAAACGTACAACTTTCTTTTGTAGGCTGTAGAAACAGTAAAATAAAAAAAACTATCTATAATATCGAATAAATTAGATAATCATAATTAAAAACATCTATAAATATTTTAATATAGTTTTGGGTGTTTTTTAAATTATTGAAATATTTAAAATAACATAAATATTATTTACATTAAAATAATAATAAACTTTGATAATTTATTAAAATATTAATAAAAATAATTTAGCTGACAAAAATATTTATTTTGTATATACATAACATATTTCTTATATTTTATTTTTAAATATCTACGGTCTATAGCTTACAGCTACAAAAAATTTAACTATAACAAAAGTATTTACAAAAAAAAATCTACAGTAACAACTTTACAACTACAGTTAACTTATCTATAGCTAACTTTTTACACCTAATTATTTCCAGATATAGTCGAACCAATCATCACCATTATGATTAAAAAAGATTATTGGATTAAAAAAAAGTTGAAGTACTAATTAAAACCCAACCAATTATGTTTTCCGTTGATTAAATTTTTTTTGTATCAAATATTGTTTTCCATTGATTAAAAAAGTTTTGTATCAAATATTTCACCGGTGAATTGATACTTTAATATTCCCTCCGTTTTTTATATTTGATGTTTTAGAAGATTTTTTTTGTACCAAATTATTTGACGTTTTCAATTTTCTATGTAAAATTTATTAGTAGTTAATGTTAGATGACCAATGATATAATAATTTCTATTTTATTAAAACAGAGTCCTATTAAAACAGAGTCCTATTTGAATTTACCATGGGATGTTTTTAATTTTGGACCTATTAAAAAGGTTGTGACAAAATATTTTATTTGATATTGGTATACTTAAATTAAACCAACTTCAACCTAGATCATCTCATATTTTCTAATTTAGAGATATCATGTGATATTTAAATTATATATATATATATATATATATCCAAAATTAGTTTCATTAATCTAATTTTTATGATTTCATTTTGTCTCACCCACGATTTTCTTCAAGAAACGCAACCACGAAACCATTTTTATATCATCTATAACACATTATGCTACCGTCTATAAAACATTGCATAGAAATACTATGAAACTGAATTACTAAAATTACCATATACAACTATGAAACATTTATAAATATTCAATTGTGTAATATCTTCCAGATCAAGTTATCACTGGAAAACTCTTTGCCGAGAGATGTGAGAGTAGTTTCTAATACGCAAATGGATATGACTTTTTTCATGCTTCGTACTCGGTTTTTCTAAAGAAAAACCTTTTAAATTTAGTTTATTGTTTAATCGTGGAAGATACAAAAGTTAATTTCTCCCCATCTTTACTAAAATATTTACGAAACTGATAATACTAACAAACCAGTTATTTCTCTAACCATCCATAGAAAATAACTGATTAATAGAAAAAGAAATTAACAAGTATCTAAAATCTGCTAAAATATAGTAACTGGTTTAGTTATAAATTCACTAACATTTATCTTATTATTTTTTTTTGATGAAACATTTATCTTATTATTATTTCAAAATTAGCACAAATCTTTTAATTATATTTTCTCCAACTAACATTTTTGACCACAAAAGAATTTAGACTATCAAAACATTAAATTCCCAATCTTACTTATAAATATATATATTGGGAATGATAGGTTGGACTATATATATAAAAGTTTTTGTTATAGGATTTAGTCAATAACTTTAATTGTTGTAACTGTATTTTATTGTGTTGTAGAAATATACTAAACTTAACAAACACTTTGATAATTGTTTAAAAATAAACATGCACAAAAATAAAGATATAGGTAATGTATTTTTTAACTTTAGAAATGAAACTACATTGTGAGTGATTGGTTGGGTCTCCATATTTTAGCTTTATTTGTTTTTAAAACACTAAACTTTACCAATCATATTGTAGCTTTATTTTTAAAAATTAAAGTTTACATCAAGTTTTTTTTAATTTGTACAAATCCTTCTTTAGCTTTACTTTTCAAGCTATAGAAAAAATAATTAAAGTAAAAATTTTATCTTATGTATTTCACGTAAAAAACGTACAACTTTCTTTTGTAGGCTGTAGAAACAGTAAAATAAAAAAAACTATCTATAATATCGAATAAATTAGATAATCATAATTAAAAACATCTATAAATATTTTAATATAGTTTTGGGTGTTTTTTAAATTATTGAAATATTTAAAATAACATAAATATTATTTACATTAAAATAATAATAAACTTTGATAATTTATGAAATATTAATAAAAATAATTTAGCTGACAAAAATATTTATTTTGTATATACATCACATATTTCTTATATTTTATTTTTAAATATCTACGGTCTATAGCTTACAGCTACAATAAATTTAACTATAACAAAAGTATTTGCACAAAAAAAACTACAGTAACAACTTTACAACTACAGCTAACTTATATATAGCTAACTTTTTACAGCTAATTTTTTACAGCTAACTTTTTACAGCTAATTTTTTACAGCTAATGATTAAAAAAGATTATTGGTTTAAAAAAAAGTTGAAGTACTAATTAAAACCCAACCAATTATGTTTTCCGTTGATTAAATTTTTTTTGTATCTAATATTGTTTTCCATTGATTAAAAAAGTTTTGTATCAAATATTTCACCGGTAAATTGATACTTTAATATTCCCTCCGTTTTTTTATATTTGATGTTTTAGAAGATTTTTTTGTACCAAATTATTTGACGTTTTCAATTTTCTATGTAAATTTATTAGTAGTTAATGTTAGATGACCATGATATAATAATTTCTATTTTATTATTGGTTGATTTGTGGTTAAGTAAGTAATTAATGATGTTTTTGTTTAGAAAATGAAGAAAAATTAAATGTTTCTTAATCTATGTGCATAATCCTAAAACATTAAGATAAAAAAACGGAAGGAGTATCAACTAATAAAAATATATGTACGTTATTAAATTTATCTTATTAACTACAATTTTTATTTCTATTTTATGTATCATGGAATAGAAAATACATATAAAATTCTGCACATATAAATATAAAAACATAACAAAATGGTATGTAAATTATATTGTAATAATCTAATTACTTATTTTACTATTAATTTAATTTTTAATAATAAAATAATTAATATCCGCGTGAACGCGCGGGTTCGAATCTAGTCGTTTCTTTAAATTGTTTTTAAAAAAAAACTTCTTGAACATGTACGTTATCTTCTGAATTTGTTAATTTTCTTTCTCGGGTTTAGGAGTGCATTCATAAACGTATAATTATAATTTTTGAATATAAGTTTTTGAATATAACTTGTATCCATATTTAAGAAGATCTTTATAAATGTACATAACATCTTCGTTAATTTGATTTATATGCAATGTAAATATGTATAACATTTTTGTTAAATTAAGAAATCAAATTGAGGATGGTCTTCTTAAAATTGTAGGAAAATGATATACATATCCAAGAATATCTTACTAGATATACACATAGTTAAAATTCAGTAAGATATTCATAAACATACATCCATGAATTTCTTCCTAAATTTAGGTTTAAGGATATATTGTTTTCTTAAATCTTATGAAGATATTATGTATATTTATCAATATACTTTTAAATTCTAAGAAGATATTATACGTATTCAGTATTGTTTTCTTAAATATACATATAATTCAACTTCATAAATATATTATACATATTTGAGAAGATTTTCCTAATACTATTTAAGGAAATTGTTTTTTAAAAAAATTGGAAAATATTTCAGAAACTAAATTTTCTCCAAAAGTATATTTATTTTTTTTGAAAATATTAATTTATGGGCTAGCTTGGAAAAATTCATGTTTTAAGTCATTTCTCTAATAATAATTATTATTATAATAAATAATAAAAAGTAATATTACTAATAGTAATCATATATATAATCATCATCTTTATATATAAAGTATTGTTTTCTCTCATGTGAGGTTGACACATCATCAAATAAACTCACCACAAATTGACACCTCACTTTAATTATAGAAAATTTATTAAAAATCCACATTTATCATTTTTTATTATTTATACTGAATATATTAACATAATATTAAATAATCCATATATTTTAATGATTAAATATGAATTAAACAGAAACCAATTGTCAACTTTATAATTTAAATAATTTTTAACATAATTTTAAACAAACATTTTAATGATTAAAGATGATTTAAACCCAAACTAAATATAATTTTAAAATTTAATTAATAGTTTAGCATAAATATTAAAAAATATAAAATTAATTTTTTTTGTTGTACTAATATATTTATATTTTAAGTACTTTAAAGAAGTATATAATCATTTACATCATATATTTTATAACTGAAATAAATATTAAAATATTTACATAATTTATAATTTAAATACAAGTAAATAAACAGAAAAGAATATGAATAGTCATTTATCATTTGATCTCATAGACCATAAAAGCAAGAGAACTTTTTAAAATAAGTATTCAAAAATTTATATTGTTTCATTAAGCACTATAATCATCTAGAATATATAAAATCATCTACGACATATATGTTATATTATTTAATATTTATTTTAAATATATATCGGTTTGAAATAAATATTAAAATATTTTCATTATTTTATAATTTAAATAATGTAAATAAACTGAAAAATATGAATAGTCATTTACCATTTGATATCATAAATGAAAAACAACATAAATTATTAAAAATAGTATTAATAAATTTAGTTGTATTAATCTATTTGTGTTAAGCTTTAAATTTTCTATTGAAAAATTAATGACCAGTGTTAATCAAAACTTATACTTAATAATACTTTTAACATTATATATAAGTAAATAATTTGAAGTAAAATCAGAATATTAATCAATACAATAAAATATTTCAATTTAATGATAATATATAGTAATTTATTAATATGTGACAAGCCATTTATATTAAATAAATTTAATGTCAAAAATCATATTTTCAAAATTAATTAATATTATTTTTTTAGCATATCATAATTATTTATTTGGATAACATGGCATACTTGCGCATTAAATATAATAACATATACAAAATTCAAACAAACATTTATCTTTATGAGTGATAAAATTAGTAGGTTTTCAAGTTGCATAACTAATTTAAAATATGTTTAGTATAATGCATTATTCATATTTCTATGTTAAATTCAGATAACTATAGTTATAAGAAATTTGCTTACTATTAAAGCCAAAATAGAAAAAAATATGGAAAATAAAATAATACATTTACATTTTCGTGAATTGTTTTAATAGTTAAACAATTATATGATTTATAAAAAGGATGATAACAAAATAGTGAAGTTAATGTAACTTATTATTGAAAGTAAAAAAATAAAAAAATAAATCATAAGTTATGTGAACATAAGATCTAAAGTTATTATATCTAAATAATTGTGAAAAATAAAATTCATTACTTACTAACTTAAAAATCTTAAATGTAATTTCAATACTGATTAGAAAAAATAAAAATATACCTCAAAAGTTCAACAAGAGACGCAATATCAAATAAAATGAGAAAAACAAAGAAGGAAATAAGTGCAACTAAATTACTTATACAAAATAAATAAATTTGAAAAATGTACACCGACATAATACAAAGAGAACATAAACTTATTCAAACAATCACAATAATCGTATTAAAAAACTTAGTCAATTGAGCAAAATTAAGACTTGACCATTTTACAATAAACAAATTCAACGGAAAATGATAAAAAAATAACAAAATGATCAACACATAATAGAACCAAGCCCTTTAAAACTAAACACAAAATTTAAACAATTTTGAGGTTGTCACATGGGATTCCACATCAAAAAGTCTTCTCCTGACAACGCGACACGTGTCCTAAACATTAAAACACTGCGATTTATTAAATATAGCAGTATAACAACATGTAAATTATATAATATAATTAATAATATATATAATTTTTATGATATGATCTTCATATTTAAAATGTTGATTTACGCAATTTTATATTTTGTTTTAAGTTTGAAATTCTTTTTTCAGTTTTATCAAACTAAGTAAAATATTTTTTGTGACAAATATTTGTGCTAATATTTATTTATTTAACAATATTAGAAATTTATTAATTTTTAATTCATGAACTTTATTATTGATATTAACTTTATATATAGTAGAAGAAAATAGAAAACATATTTTACTTAAAAGTTATAATATAAAAAACTTTTTTTTATTTTTTATTTTTTATTTTTTTGTCAGCAACATCAAAAAACAAACTCAATGAACTGTAAGCCATCCTGGTGGCTCGGAATCCATGTGAACAACTGCATACGATTGCTTCCTTGCGCCTCGCGCTAAACGATCCGCCTCCATGTTATGTGTTCGGGAGACATGTATGAGGTCAAAGTGGATAAAGCTATCCTTGAGTAACTTTATATCTTCTAGGTAGGATGCGAAGGCGGGCCACTCATCTGGTTCCGAAACCAACTTCACCAAATGATAACAATCCGTCGCAAACGTAACCTGAAACTGACGGAGATTCCGCATACACTCCATGGCCCAGATAAAAGCCTCAATTTCCGAATGAAAAGGAGACAGACTGGGTCTAGTATTCCTGGCTCCCATCAAGCCATCAAAGCCTTCAAGGGTACTATACCAACCTTGTCCCGAGAATTTTTCCTTATCCTTCCATGATCCATCCGAGAAACACCATCTACTGGGTATCTGAGGAAGAATATCCCCCGAAAGCTCAATATTTTGAACAGGCTGTTGTGCTGCTATTGCCTGGGCTTCCGCCCATAGCTTGGATTCTGTTTCCGCCATCTGAAGGGTATTTGTGGGGACAATATCCAGATTGCTAAAAACCTTACTGTTCCGTGCTTTCCATATGTACCATAAAATCCAAGCAAATTGATGAACTTCTTGTTGTGGGACTACTCTCCAAAATAGATGATCCATATTATGGAATAGTGAATCTGTAGGGAATAAGGCAGGGATCGACGGGATCGATGACAGTGCCCATACCTGAATTGCCGGCGGACATTCGAAAAACACATGGTTGATCGACTCCACAGGTGCTCCACATCGTTCACACTGAATATCACCTGGAATCCCACGGGCTTGTAAATTTTTCCTAACTGCCAAACATCCTGATAATAATTGCCAAAGAAAATGTTTTAGCTTGGGAGGACATCGAACTTTCCAACAGTGGGCTTTGAGAGCATCCACCGTAGGACCCAATAAGGGCAAGTGTGTGTCCTTATCCGGGTAAACCCTTTCCACCTGATAACCTGATTTAACCGTATATCTTCCATTATGAGTAAAGTGCCACCCATGTCGGTCAGACATTTGAGTCCTACTCAGAGGAATACTTTCAATGATCTTTGCGTCCTGAGGATCGACCAGGCTCCGAATTAGCTGGCTGTTCCACGTTTGCAAAGTCCCATTTATAAGAGAATCTACCGTGAGATCCGGGTAAAGATTGTGTTGATTTTGTAAAGCTGGTCTCGGGCGATTGGATGGGATCCAAGGGTCATTCCACACTGAGATAGATGACCCGGAACCAACCCTTTTGATTAGTCCTTTGCAAACCAAAGATCTAGCAGAGACAATACTACGCCAGCCATAGGATGGCGTATACGATCGAATGGGTTCCAGGGGTGATGTATTCCTGAAATATCGTCCCTTAAAAGTCCGAGCAAACAAAGTGTGTGGTTTCTCTATCAACCTCCAAAGTTGTTTGCCAAGCATAGCCGTGTTAAAATCTGTGATATCCTTAAACCCCAATCCCCCTCGTCCTTCGGAATACATAGCTTATCCCATGATTTCCAGTGCATCCCGCTAGTGGATCCTCCCGACCTCCACCAAAATTGTGCAATTGCACTCGTAAGCTTCTTGGCTACTGATTTTGGTATACGAAAACAAGACATTACATGGTTTGGCAGAGCTGTAACCACTGATTTTATAATCACTTCCTTCCCCCCCCCCTTCGTAAAAAACTTAAAAGTCCAGCCATTGATTCGATCAAGTAAACGATCTTGGATAAAGCCAAAGACTCGTGTTTTCGATCCTCCCAAGCTCTCGGGGATTCCTAAATATGATCCCATGCCTCCCAGGTTCTGAATTCCTAAAATATTCCGTAGTTCCTGTCTAGAGCTCTCCCCGGTCCTGTGTCCAAATTGAATCGAAGATTTTCCAAAGTTAATTTGCTGACCTGAAACCACTTCGTAGTTCTGAAGGATTCGAAGGATCGTTTGACATTCCTCTTTTTGTGCTTTGCAGAAAAACAAACTATCATCTGCGAAAAGCAAATGAGAGATTGGCGGGCAAGCCCGTGCAACTTTTATACCAGTTAAGAGCCCACAGTTCTCAGCCTTTTTAATATTCGCAATCAGAGCTTCGGTACACAATATGAATAAATATGGTGATAACGGATCCCCCTGGCGTAGACCCCTTCGAGGAAGTATATGACCTTTTGGTTGCCCATTCAGCAAGACCTTATATTGGACCGATGAAATACATTCCATCATTAATCGGGTCCAATGAGGATCAAACCCCAACTTGAGAAACAGTGCTTGAATAAAGCTCCATTCAACCCTATCGTAAGCTTTACTCATGTCCGTCTTTATCGCCATAAAGCTACTCTGGCACGATTTGTTAGTCCGCAGACCATGAAACATCTCCTGCGCTATGAGGATATTATCGGAGATCAATCGTCCAGGCACAAAAGCCGATTGCGTTTCTGAGATAAGGGAGGGCAAGCATCCCTTCAACCTCTGACATAAGACCTTTGATATAATCTTGTAACCTACATTACATAAACTTATAGGACGGAACTCTGTCATCCGTGTAGGCCTCTCTGTTTTAGGGATCAAACAGATATTTGTGTAGTTTAGTCTCGCATCCAAAGTCCCAGAGCTTATAAAGTTATTCACCAGTTCCACTAGATCCTTTTTTCGAATGTGCCACGAATGTTGGAAAAATAAAGCTGTCATCCCATCCGGCCCTGGGGCTTTTCCTGGATGCATCATGAAAAGGGCACTTCGAATTCCTCCTCCGTTGCCAAACGAATTAATCTTTGATTCATCTGGGGGGTAACGATGGGAAGGATATCCTCCAAAAAACCATCGAACTCTGTGGGAGTGGTAGACTGGAACAAATTAGCAAAGTAGTCAACTGCAACCTTCTGTAACTCTTGTTCCTCCACAATCCAGTTCCCATTCGTATCATGAAGTCCCACAATTCTATTACGAGCCCGGCGTTGCTTTGTGAGAGCGTGAAAGAATTTTGTGTTAAGATCCCCTGAGGTGTGCCACATACTCCGACTCTTCTGTTTCCAATAATCTTCCTCGTCCTTATATGCTTCTTGTAGCTTTTTAGAGACGGCAATAATATCACCTTGGGACCTATTATTATCAGATTGAACCTCCTCCAGAGCTTGTTGAAGCTCACCAATTCTCTCTTTGCCATAGGGCGGATTCCGCCTTCACCATTTCGCAATCTCGTGCCGGCAATTAAGTAGTTTTGATACAAAATCCCCTGAATGCGCCCCATTAATGTTCTCCCAGCCTCTACCAATTGATTCCAGCAAACCCTCTTGGCCAATCCATCGTTTATCAAAACAAAATTGTCCTCTTCTGCGGTACACCTTATCCTCCAGAAAAGCCACTACAGGCCGGTGATCGGAGCCCACCATCCCTAAATACTCTGTGTAAGAGTAAGGAAACAACATATGCCAATCTTCATTTGCTAGTGCTCGATCCAACCTACACCGGACCATTACTTTATTCCGCCTCCCCTGCCAGGACATCCTATTTCCCCGGGCCGGAAATTCTAAAAGGCCCGTGTTCCGAATCATATTATTAAAAGATAAAAACGATCGTGCACTTCTTAAAGCCCCTCCTTCTTTCTCATGGTTACCTGTAATCTCATTTAGATCCCCAATAATAAACCACGGGGCTGTTCTTGCTAATCCAAATCTAGTCAATCGTTCCCAAACCTGATCTCGCAGATCCTGAACCAGTTCGCCGTAAACAAAAGTCATATAAACCTTTTTCCCTAAAACCATAGCTTCCACATCAATCATCCTGTTACTTGTGAACAAAATATTAACATTGTACTCATTATTAAAATAAAGAGCTAATCCTCCCCTTGTCCCAATTGGGTCCACTGTAACCAATCTACCAAAACCAAAATGAGATTGAAAGTTTTGGACGAAAGAGAACTCTTGTTTCGTCTCCGACAAAAAAAGGAAATCTGGTTTATGCTTTTGCCATATTTCCCTAAGGTAACTTATGGTCCATTTACTTCCCATACCTCTGCAGTTCCAACTTAGCACTCTCATTTATAAAATTCTAGGTTCAAATCGCTCAAACGAACGACAATGAGTGGGAACAAGGAAACCCCAAACAACCTGGACCCTATAACCCCCAGTGAACCATGCTGCCCCAAGATTGCCAATTCAACTAGACTATACGAAATAATAGGCAACTTCCCAGTTATGGGTTCGCCGACAACATTCCAGCCCACCATACACCCCACTAATAGTACCACTAGGGTAGACCTTACTAGCTCTCTCATCACGTCCTCCATACCCGTTGTGAAGTAGGATTTCCACCTTACCAAGCCCGTGTAACAAAATCGTTCAGTCAAACCATAGAGGTCCTTCCCCCTCGCCAGTTGTCTACTCTGAGACTGGTTTAAAGAGACCAGCCGTAGAAATTTGAGTAATACTGAACTTGGAAACCATCCCAAGTAACATACAACATAAAATTCGACACCCATAACACACCAACCATCATAGCAAAAGAAATAAATTTTATTCCAGCACCAAACCAACAAAGAAACAGCAGGCCAAAAGAAAACCCGAAGACATAAACGACAAATAAGAGTACTAAACATAAAGCCAGCCCCGACAGAGCCCCTTATTAAACCATAAACGAAAAGAAAACCAAACGGTACTGCAAGTACCCCAAACTGAAAAAGCAAGAAGACTGGACCATAACCATTATTAAACTTTGGAACCGGGCTTCGGGTTTGAAGGACCACCACCCCTACGCACCATGTGCTTCCCTGCATTCCTTTTGCGAGGCGAGAGAAGAGCTTGGACAAATTTCTTTTTCGTACCTCCCACAGTAGAGGTAAAAAGTTGCTTCCGAGCCCCTGTCTTCCTTGTCCACATCGCCTCTGGTTATCTCAGAAGCCTCACCCAGTGGAACCATCTTACCTTCCTCCATCAAGTCGCCCTCTTCGAAACCACCCAGCTCTCTTTCCTCCTCATCCGTCAGAACCTGAAAACCCTCCTCACCAATGCCCACCTCTAGCACTCCCTCGTTATCAGAACCACCATCTAAATCCCCTTCCATTTCAACCAGCTCCTTCTCACTCGTTGTTGACAGCTCACTATTCAGGCCCATTACAAAGGCCGATAATGCAGGATTCTCACTAACATCCATAGCAGAGCCTTTTGTCCGATCCGCCTCCTTGATCTCCGGTGGAGGCGGGATGGAGAGGGTACCGTGACGAGAATTCTCCCTAGATAAGATCTCACCTTCCTCCAGACCGTCCTTCCTCAAAGCTATAGAGGCCTCCCCTCTATCCTCATGTGACGAGGTCCTCACCAGAGTCCTACGATCACTTTGACTCCGTGTCCCTCCTTCCTCTGATCTTTGAGCACTCCGGTGATGGGAGCCCCTTTTATGCCCTCGTTCAGCCACTTGGACCCATCTAGCCTCTTGGTCCTCATTCATTTTGCCCTTGCCTTTCCCAAGAAACCCTCTATGATCATGAACCTTATGTTGATGTCCACCATCCCCATTAAGCACAACTCCCTTATAGCTCCTAGCACGATCCCCAGGTGGACGAGCAGAATCTACTCGGGCCGGCCTCTTCGTTTCAGGACTCTTGATACGTAGAGGGCAGTGATAATGATCATGACAAAGACTGAAGCAAGAATCGCAAAAACCAAACAGTTTCTCATACTTCAAAGTTACCATAGCCTCCTCCCCTTCATAGAACTCTCCCCCCGCGAAGTCTATAGTTGTATCGAAGCACAACGCTTTGCTACTGTCAATCACCACACGAATCTTACCATAATCCAGATCGACATCTGTGGTCTCTCCAATGGCATCTCCAATGCTCTGGAAAGTAGATGTAGACCATAACTCTAACGGAACCCTGACCACCTTTATCCAGAAAGGTATCGCTGTTGGATATGTAGGGGACATCCTTGGTCTCCAACGAGCGATAGAGAGCATCCAATAGTCGAAGTGAAAGGGTTGTAGCTCCAACACCGTCTTCATATCGTCTTCCTTTTCAAAATGGAACTGAAACTTGCCCAATCCCAAGTCAGTCCCCACCACACGATCTTCCATCTTCCAGAACTTCGGTAGCATCACCAGCAGAGACTCCACCTTCTGGGCTTCCGGATTCATACATCTTCCAATCAACGTATTGGAGTAACTCTTTATCAAATCCGAATTATCAAAATGAGGTACCGATATCTTCAGCCGTTTCCTGTTCCCGTCACCTTCCTTCCGCTCCCCATCCTGTCCCAGCAAATGATCCTGAGTCATGATCACCAACTCCAGTCGGGGTAAGATTAACTTAGGGAAGTTTATAACAACAGTGAAGAAATGTAGGGTGTGAAGAATGCCTAAGCAGCCTCCCTTTTTATAATGCCTCCCATAGCCCACCATCCCACGCTCCAGATCCATACCATTAATTCCAAATCTGCGAAGACCGATTCGGGAGACACCTATCACCATATCCCTACTTTCCAAATCCTCATACGAATCCAATCGTCCAGCACCGATTACAATCTCGAAATCGAGCTGTTGTGATCCTGATTGATTGAACCCGGATCGCATAACTCGCTTTCCTTGTAAAAGATCTCCAGGTTTCCATTTCCATGTAAGAATATTAAGAATATAGTGAAGAATACAAGAGAGAATGATGAGAATTCGTGACTAGAGAGAGAGAGTATGAAGAGAATGTTGTTTGTATGCAAGAGAGAATAGAGAGAATAGTGAAGGATTCTTTCTCCTTTATTTTGAATGTTGGGGTTACAATGGTTTAAGTAGACACCAAGAGGAGCCTACTGCACTACATGAATAAACAATAGAAACAATATAATAAGAGACCCATGCTGATCTAGATCTAATGTTTGGAGTGAGAGGAGCAAAAGGAGACAGCATGTGCTTGGCTAGCATGGGGGATGAGCAAGTTGCTGAGTGGTCCTTGTCTTGCAAGTGAGTGAGTGCTTCTGACCTTGTCTATGCACGTGAAGTAGCTCCCCTTAGGTCTCCTTCACGTGATCTACATCTCCCCATAGTCTTCTTAGTTTATTTCAAATGCCTCTCCTCTTTTCTTTGCTTGCAAGTCACGTTAGGTCACTCCTTTCTTCTTTGCTTGCAAGTCACGTTAGGTCTCTCTTCATTGCTTGATCTCAACACATTATTTGTCTTCATTCTAACACTCCCCCTCAAGCTTGACCATAGGAGATCCTTGGAAAAGCTTGGAACCTTGAAGAATCTCCCTCATTAAAAACCTTAGCCAGAAAACCCATTTGGGATAAAACCAACTAAGGAAAAGAGTAGAGTTCTTCAAAGTCTAGGGATTGGCCAGTGAGCCTAAGGAACTTCAGGTAACTCATGGTGGAGTCCTTAGGCTCTGGATCGTGGCCTAACTTTTGCTGCAAGTGTGAACTCCACATCTTGCACACACCAGTATCTTGGGCTCTTCTTAGACCTTGGTTTTAGTCTCCCCCTCTCTTCTGACTACTCGCCATCTTGAAAGGTAAGGATGGACCGGTTCTTTGCGCCTGGACTCTCAAGTAAGGTACCATCTTCTTTCTCAGCCTTGGTTGCTTCTTCTTATTGAATAACCACCAAGGAATCCATCTTCACATATCATTGAAGCTTCTTAATACTCCCCCTCAAGCTTGACCATGTGGAACAAGTCAAGCTTAGGAGGATTGCTTCATGACCGCACCAAGCTTCTTGTCTAGACACGTCACTGCCTAAACCAGGATAGCTTCATCTTCATTTTCTGATACATTATCCCACAGGTGCATCAGCTCTTTGGAAAATACACTAAACAATCATTCAAAGCATTTCAAGTAATAATCATATAAACGAATTGAAATGAGAGTTTTATGTGCTTCCCTTTCTTAAGAATGGTGGGGAGTGAACTCCACTTGAATTCCCCACTTGATAAGACGGTACTCGGCTCCTTGAAGCTTTATCAACCAGGTACATGCACACGTGCTATGGGCTGATTCATAGCTTCCCAACTGAAGGTAACTGTTCTAACTCCTTGTAGAAGCTGATCCATAGCTTCCCAACTAGAAGGTAACTGTTCTAACTCCACGCCTTGGGCTGATTCATAGCATTCCAATCAGCCTGACTCTACACCTGATCTTCTTGTCAAGTAGTCTCTGATGGCCATCTGTTCTAACACCAAGTTGTTGCTGTCCTTGTTGTGGCTTCTTTGAACCGGTTTATGATGTGAGGTGAGGCAATGGACGACTTGGATCTTCAGGATTGCTCATCATTACCCCTCCTCAAGCTTGATCCAGAGAGTATAGATGAAGGACCAAGCTTGGAAGTGAGCAATACTGAGCTTAAAACCAGGAGCGCATCACCCCTACAGCTGCGCTTAAGCCAACCAGTTTCTCCCTTGATATTTTCTCCATTGTTTTTGGACCACCGGTCTCCTCATGACTTAGGTGATGGCCCTCCTTGTGTGTCTATTGAACCAGGAGCTCAACAGCCAAACGGCCTGCGCTTAATTCAACCGGTTCTACATTCTTCCTTGTGCGTCTCTTGAACCAGGAGCTCAACAACCTTCATGGTCTGCGCTTCTTATAACCGGTTCTTCTCTCCATGGTCAGGAATATACATCATGTGTAGGCTCTGGATTTACAGGAATTTACATCATGTGTAGGCTCTGAACAGCATGGGCATCGTCTTCTCCTTTGTCTTGGTTTGATGATGGACAGATGACAAACCTTGTGTACCTGAAACACCACTCAAACTCCAGCAAGAATTAGACCATACATTAGGATCAGAGCTTGATAACTCACCAAGTCTGATCCATAATGATTAACGAGATGCAATGGACAGAATCTAAACAATTTATTCAGTTCAAATCCATGCAACTAATTCACTAAATGCTCATGTATGATAACTCATCAGTTACAAGGCATCTAGGCTAATTTTATCACATAAATAACAATAACAGAATGCAATGACAATTTATGACAGTAGCATAGACTAGACACTCATCTAATCAAGATACACAACTATGAATGCAACACATGACCAGGAAACTTTCCTAGGACTCTAGCAATGCAACAAGACACACAACATGCTGTAAGAAACTCAAATAGACCATACAGTACACAAACACATGAGCTAAGACAAGAACAAGACACAACAATGCTAGAAATCTCCTAGACCAGTACACATGTATCAAGCAATAATTTTAAGCAATAGCTATATGAATGCACACGATTTAATTCAAGACAGCATGAGATAACAAGCAACTAAATGCACATCACACAAGCTAATGGTTACTGGTTTCATCAAGACTATAGGGACCAGTAGTTTAGACCAACTAGTTTCATGATGGACTACCTAGACCATTAGCACATAATAACAATGAAATGGATTGAACCAGATGCTATATGATCATGCTAGCAAACTTACTTACTCCTAGAACAATGCATACACAATGTTTAAGTATCATGGGACAGAAACTAGGTTCAACAACTCTAGTAACATTGAGCTGTCCCTAAGATACTAACAACACACTCAACACAACCAGAAACAATTTAAATAATTAAACACACTCTTATTGAAGTTTAGGAGGCTAACTTACAACCAAGGAACCTGAGCTAGTTCCTTGAACCTCCATGGCTGTGAATCACTTGAATTTGAAGGGCTTGTGGTGTGGATTGACTGTCCAACACCTCCTCTTCTTGATTCTTTCCTTCTGGACAAGTAGACACTTCAAACCCCTCCTGTCCTCTTGCTGGTCGTGGGTGTTGTTGGTCAGAAACACATCTTCAACATGGCTGGCCAGAGAATGATTAGAACAACTTAGCTTTAATGCTTCTTTAGTGACCTTTCTCCAAGAATGGTCTCTTCCATGGATTATCTTCAGCATTTTGGACCAGATGAGATGGTTTGGCTGCTTCTTTGGACTCCTTACAGCTACTGAAGTCGCCATTTCCTTTGAGCTCTCCATCTTAGAGAGTTTGGAGCAGTGGATAATGAGATGTAGCAGAAACTGTTTTGGAGATAGTTTTGAGAATATGATGATTTGCGGAAGTTTGATGATTTGCGGAAGCTACAAAGTTTTCAGGAGCTTGGGAGCTCTGATACCATTTAAGAATATTAAGAATATAGTGAAGAATACAAGAGAGAATGATGAGAATTCGTGACTAGAGAGAGAGAGTATGAAGAGAATGTTGTTTGTATGCAAGAGAGAATAGAGAGAATAGTGAAGGATTCTTTCTCCTTTATTTTGAATGTTGGGGTTACAATGGTTTAAGTAGACACCAAGAGGAGCCTACTGCCCATACATGAATAAACAATAGAAACAATATAATAAGAGACCCATGCTGATCTAGATCTAATGTTTGGAGTGAGAGGAGCAAAAGGAGACAGCATGTGCTTGGCTAGCATGGGGGATGAGCAAGTTGCTGAGTGGTCCTTGTCTTGCAAGTGAGTGAGTGCTTCTGACCTTGTCTATGCACGTGAAGTAGCTCCCCTTAGGTCTCCTTCACGTGATCTACATCTCCCCATAGTCTTCTTAGTTTATTTCAAATGCCTCTCCTCTTTTCTTTGCTTGCAAGTCACGTTAGGTCACTCCTTTCTTCTTTGCTTGCAAGTCACGTTAGGTCTCTCTTCATTGCTTGATATCAACACATTATTTGTCTTCATTCCAACATTCCACTCCCCCAAGATTAGAAGAATCCAAATCCTATCGCATTCCTTCCCGATTAGGGATCGAATCGCATCCCTCTCCATCCGTCGAAGCCGTGAAACCAAATCTCCTCCTTGAACCCCAATCCTATCGGGGAACCCTTCATGAAACCAGACAGTTGCAACCAAACGGAACACACAGGTCCCTGGATTCCAAACCCGACGACCCATGAAAACCCTAGAAAATCGCCATAGCCATCGCCTTCTTCTTTCTCACAATATAAATTATTTAAATATATATAAAAAAAACTTTTTATGTTTCGTAAAACTGATATCTAATTCATAAAATACTACAAAATCTAAATATGTTTATTGTTTTTTTGTATTAAACTTAATAGATTGAATACCAGCGGTCTATAAACCAAATCAAATGAAAGTATTTATGGTTTTATTATGGTTGCTATTATCATAAATCAAAATATCTAAAATTCGAAATCCAGATTGAACATCTCTACAAATTAACTAAAACTACAAACATATGTAAAATCATTAAAAAATCCCACAAATGTGGTATTAGAAGTTAAAGACTTGAAGATTGCTTGAGTAACAAGTAAATACTCACACCACTCAAACCAAAAAAATTACAGATATATACAACAACCTTATTTTCTGGTAAAAGAAGCGTCAAACATGATTCACAAACCCAGTTAATAACACCTTACAAAAAAGGTTGAACCCAACACTTTTAACAAACATAGGATAATACATTCAATCACTAGAAGAACTTTCATAAGGTCGAACCAAACGTACTCGCTTCAAAACCCACTAATTTTTAAAATATACAATACATATTTTTTGTAAATGCAAACCTAAAACACAAACCACAAAATCATATAAAAATAATAACCTAAATCATAAGTAAAGTATATCCTAGTATATATAATAGGATAATTTTCTCTCTTCCTAAAGTGTCTACCTCAGCATTTGAGGGTCCCACCAACAAAAAAATAGTGTTTAGATAAAAAACATTTGTGTTTCCGCTTTCAATGATGAATTTTGTATGTTTATGAATTTTTCTCTGAGCTTTTTAATTTACTTTAATGTTGGTTTTAATATAGATAATTTTAATTAAATGCATAACCCACGATGCTAAACTCGAAAAGTGACCCAAATAAGTTTTTTTGGTCTGTAAACTTCTTCTTCAATTGAGAAAAGTGACCCAAATAAGTCAAGCGCATATTATAAAAATACTCGAAGATGAAGAAAATGAAGGAGGCAACATGAGGGAGGCGTAAAATCACGGTAAGGATGAAAACGTAGAATAGTGCCATAGCGACGCATGACACCACCGCCGCGGGCATCAATATATAGTCTCCATCGGAAGATAGTGAAGGAGCTGGTAATAGCTCTAGCCACAAATCTACCGGCTAAATGTATAGTGAAATTTTCAACAATTAGTTGCGGTATAAATCTGAACCAAGTCTTTTCATTATTCTAGATCTAGAAGTATATACTCTGTCAAAATCAGCCGGCCCTATCGTCATTGATTACCATAGCAACCAGCGGTGGGTCCCTCAGCCGCATAAATCCTGACATGGAAACAATGGTTGGGACTGGTATCAAGTTAAGCCAAACATAACTCTTATTTGAAGTTACGATTTTTGCCATTTGGTGTTTTGTATTAATCTGTCTCTTATACCTCTGTGTAGGCTAATCCTTAAACAGAAGCTACTAGACATAGAAGAAAGCAAGAGCTGATGGCTCAACATGGCACTCACTATATTTTTTATGTAATCATCACTTAAGCCAATTGGAAAATTTTGCATGTTTAAAATATTTTTGGCTTATCGTGGACCAGCCTAATTAGAAGGAGAACCGTGACAATCAGCATAATCCAGATCCAGAGAGAGCACCTAAAGATGCTAAAAGGTGTGCGTCTCGTTGTTGTCAATTAGTTGAAAGGAAATTGATTTGTTTTTCCTGTTTGGAACTAATTTATTTTCTAAACGGGAACATACGTTTAGGAATGCTGAGGACCATTAACAAATGATGTTTGGTCAAATGTTGTGTTTCCAAGCCCAATAGAGTAGTAAGTCCCATCTAAATGCTTGGAGTTTATATATTTTTCTCTTACTTTGTTTCTTTTGGATCTAAATTATAGTTTTATCCGTAGAATATTGTGACTGGGGCATTAAGATTTTGTAAACAGAGGGTGGCGAATGTGGTGCCAAGGCTAGCGTGGATGCATGAGGTTCTTGTGATTGAATAAGCTTTACCATTTCAAAGATTGTTCGTTGTGCATTTGAATCTTTATCAGAGTTTGTTATGAACATATTTTAGTCAATGTTGTGAGACGCCTATCAGATATGTAATAATAATAATACTGTTTTAGTATATAATTGGAGAAATCTATTATATTAAAACATAGTCCTAAATTTATCTACCTACCATTGAAATTGTTATTATAATTTATGGAACATATCAAGTTAGTTAGATATTTATCTTATTAAAATTGAATTACCTTTTGTATTGTTTCGAAACATTAATAGCAGTTTAAAAAAAAAATTGGAAACATGAATAGCAGTTTAAAAAAAAAATTTTGTTTGGAAACAAAGATAGTAGTGTTCTTTCATTAATGTTTTCTTAGTAATTTCATTAATATAAGACCCAAAATATTTCAATTGTATATACAAATTTATTTAGAAAGTCCATAAATATATCATTAAATCAATAGTTAGGGCCAAAATATTTCAATGTGTATGGTTAAACATATTCATTTAAAAAATAATCATTAACGTAAATATGTAATATACATATACATTTACATATATATTTCTGAGGTTGTTATAATAACTATATTTTATATTAACTATTTTAAAGATGTTTGCTGTTAATTTAAATATATTATATACAAACATAAAAATTATGGTAATTTGGACAACCATATTAATTTGTTAGTTATATAATTTTTCTTATTTCAACATAAACATAAGATAATATAATATTTATATGATCCAATTAAGTATTTCATAAATTTTTTCTCTACTAGATCAAACAATAATACAATATGAACAACTTCAAACATATACAAACATATATAAAATAAACACAATTATATATGTTATACATTATAATTTACGATAACATCCATACGGGTGTTAGAAATGGTCATCTAAATATTTATCGACTACAATTCGGTTTATCTTAATGTTTGGGGTTTAAAAATGATTTTAAATCCGGATATTATGAATTTACGGACGGTGTCGAGTAGGATCATTTAAGGTCTGGATAGATTTGTAGAAATCTAAAAATATCTAAAAACTGTCAATTTACAAATATCATTAAAATAATATCTTTTAAAAAAAGTAAAAATAAAAAATCTAAAACGCGGATCAAAATCTAGTACTAATTAGGTTTTTGTTACTGATAAAATAACTATTTTGGGAGACAAAATATCCATTTTTAAATCCTAGATAACCGTTTGCAGCGTTTCAACTCCCATCATTTCATTGAAGGATCCTAAACCCAGAAAAATACACCCTGGAAACATATTCATTTTCATTCTGATTCTAATCCATTCTTCATAACATCAATAGAAAATCATTGTATATATCTGGAAGGTACATCTTGAGTCAAAGCTAATCAATGTCTTAATCCTTTCATATACATTCACTTACTGGTTCTTGATATGTTCATAGTGTTTTCTTAGGTAACAAGAAACCAAAGGATCAGAGGATCTCTAAGAATGGTGAAATTATCAATCTTAAGAAAGATCACTACAACCACCATGATGATGATGATGATGATGGTGAATGTTTTGTCTGGAGCATCGGACAATAACGTGGTGTACAGTCCATGTTCAGACACACAAATAAGCAAAGGAGATGGTTTCACTTTTGGTTTGGCCATCTCAAGCAAAGAAGCTTTCTTTCTTGACCAAGTCCAGCTTTCCCCTTGCGATTCTCGTCTTGGTTTAGCTGCCAAGATGGCTCAGCTCGGGATTTTTAGACCTAAGGTGGATGAGATCTCTCTTCTCTCTATCGACACAACTAAGTTTAAGGCGGTAAGGCTCTCTCTCTCTCTCTCTCTCTCTCTCTCTCTCTGGCTTTAGGATGTAACCTCAATGAGACACAAGTCATAAAGATTATAGAAGTAAAACGCTATTTAGCATGTTGCTGTCTTGTGAAAAGAGTGAAGCAGGAGGATACATGGTTGGATTCGCAGGCTCGAAATACGCAGCAAGATCGTATCCTGTAAAGGTCGCAGATGGAAGCAACACAATCACAGATTTCACACTTGTAATGCATAACCCTTAAACCTGTTGGAAACAAACAGCATTCAAATAGAGAACTGAACCGTTGGGTCTATGGTAGGTAATGGAATTTCAGAAGGGAATGCTGCAGAATCTGTTCTGGAAGAGCTTTGGATGCGATTCGTGCAAAGGAGCAGCATCTTCTTCAGTGTGTCTGAACGGGACAGATTGTGCGGTTCCAACAGCAAAGTGCAAAGCTAGTGGTGGTGAAGCTAATTGCAACATTAGAATTCAGGTGGCATTTTCAGGAACAGACAAGAACCTTGAGTCATTGAACTCTTGGTACGAGGTTAACAACCTGCGGCAGTACTCGCTTACCTCGCTCTATTCAAATGCTGTAAATTCTCTAAGTGGAGGACTTCTGTGAGAGAGACAAAAGTGTAATGCAGCAGGTGCTATGTAACTGAGGTTCCTTAATAGGTTTTCTTAACTTTGATGTCTTAACAATGAGTTACACATTTACAATGATGAAGCAAACAACTAACACCTCCAAGTTTGTAGACAAAGACTACATTTTTAATAAGATCAATGAACACACCAAATATTTATATACAGAACCCTTCTGTCATTGTTGTATCCAAAACCCTCGCAAGTTGATGCTTTTTATACACAAGGAAGAATATTTAAAGAACCTCAAAAAAAAAATCCCCAAACTAAAAAACAGAATCAAAGTTTAACAGAAAGATACGCAACTGGTCCAAGTCAATCTTAGGCTACCTCCCTCATTATAAACATGGTGCTATTACTCTGACCGACCGTTCGAGTTCTCCCTTATGTCTCTCAGAAGATCTTGCAGCTCGGGGAATACCGTTCGGAGTAGCAGCTCCAGTATTGCAAATGTTAGTTGCTTTATGCATACGTTTGACTGCGTTTAACGATTCATGTGTTAAGCCAACATGATGGATGATTCAGCCTTCTAATTAGACCATGTTACTTCTAAAAAGAAGACTAACCTGAGTGAAATAGAAGATGTCTCTCGCGCATCTCCTGTACTGATTGTGCCCTACCAAGCTCACTAAGGCTGTTGGCGCCCCATCTGATCATACACCAAATATTGAGGCTACTTCCAATGAGACTAAAACTAACTAGAGGCGTTAATTTGAAGAGAGCCTGCCTAAGATACTCACCGAAAAGGAATTTCTTGATTTCACTAGCCCTACGCGAGGCTTCGAATTGCTGTTCAAAGGAACTGGGTTTAACCACCTTCATGCCACCAAGTTGGCCTGCGATTTGGAAAGCATTATCACTAGGGTCGGTCTCATCCGATGCCTCTTGACAGTCACCAACTCTGGTAAAGAATACGCCATTTGGCCAAAGAAGCTGCAGAGAAAGTTCAAATAAGCAACAAATTGGAGAATACACTCCATTAATACTATTATTCCTCTGCTTTCTTACAACAACCAAAGTAAACTAAACATCTTTGGATACTATCCTACTTGAGTTGTAATAGATTTTAACGAACGATCAAACATTATATCTGATCTCATAGAGGACAAAAGCAGGTGAAGATTCAGTGTACTTTTGAAAAAGACCAGGGAAAAAACTTAAATCTTACATCTTGAGCCCAACGTATTCCATGAGATACTGTTTCTTCATTCCGCAGCCAACACACTTCCCTCAGGAGCCAGTCATCCACAGCATCTTCCATAACTAGCTGTAATATTTGCTTTGATATCCAGAAAACTTGCCTCCTGTAGTAACACCATTTTGAGATTATTCAAAAACGCCATGTGATACAGAGGCCTAGTAAAATATAACAACATGATCTACAAACAGAGAACATCAGACAGAATAACTACTTAGTCTCACCTTAACCAGCCTCTTCTATTTAATTGAAACACTTTATCAACTAGGTTCAAAATCGGCACACTGACATTGGGCGGCATCCACTGCAAAGAAAAAGCATAGGATAAGTATTCCGAAGATACAAAAAAAATCTAGCACTTTCAATCTCTTTGGTAATAGGTTTCATTAAGCATAAAGGTGCACCGATCAGACTCTGTCATGTGGCTTAGGTATGTATATCATCCAGGTTAAATGTAGACTGGGCAAGAGAGACACTAAAGAGCCATAATGATGTACCTCGGGTGGCATGCCAGTAGGATTATGAGCCACACTTGTCGATGGATCTTCGCTGAACCCTCTTACTTCAGATTTTGCTTTATAATCATTTTCCTTATCTGAGGATATATTCTCAGGCTCTCCAAGACGTCTAACAACTCTTGGTGGGAAATACTTAGAGTCCAATTCATTATCTGAGTGCCACCCATTAGCTTCTGAAACAAGACTATCTTCCCCTTGGGTGTGCTCTCCAAGTTTGTCAACGTCTTCATTATCGGAAATGCTGCTGTGCATGGATTCGGTTGCAGTTTCCTTAACGAGGTGACTGTTTATGTCATGTACACTCCAGGAGAGGTGGCGCGCAGGAGCATGATCATTTTCGTCAAGTGGAGATCCTACAACCTTGCGCATAAGGCCACCTGAGACCCCTTTAAACTGACGTACAATATCGTCCATGGCATCATCAACGTTAACTGCGCAATTCCAAGAAAGACGACTTATTATATTGGAAGAATAAAGCAAACATATAAACAATAATATCACATCGCTCTTTACTCTGATCGTTTTTTTTTTAGTATTTAGTTCCTTAGCATAACAAGACCGATTAACATTTTTTTGTTAAACTGTAACAGAAAGCTACAAGTTGCCAAAACAGTAGCGACAAAAATACCTGCAAGAGTTTTCATCACCGATGAGGACTTTCCAAATGAATAGTTCTACAAAATGAAAACGGCAATGGTTAGATCATCTATCCACATGGAAACTGAAAACAATAAAAGGGATGGCACTTAGTCAGGTCCTCACCTTTGAGGACTCACTTAGAAAATCCCAAACTTCATGTTGTTCAGCAACATTAGCTATAGACAAGAGATCCTGCAGACGAGAGAAAAATGGCCTAATAAGAGAATGCTGGTGGTAATCATGTTTTTCAAGTTGCTAAGAGAATGTTGGTGGTAGATAATACTTGTAGGTACTTGTCCAGCTGAATACAGCGGCGATGAACAAAAGCGTCTTCCGTGCTTGATGAGAATATACGCTTGGGAGGCAACTGTAGATTGTAATTCGGGATTTCTTTGAGTTGACGATGCAACCGCTCAAAATTACTGTATCTGGAGGGAATTAAACACATAATTTATGATCAAACAGCAGCAATCTCGTGGCTTGAGTAAATCAATATCAAAAGCTAGTGACATGAGTAACGAGTCCAATAATGTACACAAGAAATGATGAGAAAATAACCTTCTCTTAACAAACCAAGTTTTGTTTTCCGTATCTGTCACCGCAATAGAATATACTGCAAATGATTTTGATGACAGCTTCTCAAAATAAGCGCCAAGAACCTGCAGCAACACAGACATAAGATATAATCTTCTGAGAGCTCTTCAAGACAAAAGAAATTGTGATCGTAAGTGAACATCATTATAAATTGCAAAACACACACACGAAAGAGAAAAGGTTGTTCAAGTGCAGGTCTGTCACACACAAACAAAACAAAAAACAAGAAAGTAATACCCGAGACCAGAGCTTACCCGACATTTGAGTTTTGAGCAGTGCTGACTCTCTTTGTGAAGAACGATACTTGGAGATTTACTATCACATGTATGATTCTCATTGTGCTTGATGAAAGCACTGGTGTAGAAATCTGTGATAAGAGGCCCCTCACCGACTCCTAATAGCGCCAGCCTCGTTTCAGGTTGTAAAAGATCCGACGTACTATTAGATCTCTTAAGTCTATTCTTATTTCCATCAGAAGGAGATTCCTTCCTGACATTAACCTCGTACATGTGGCGCCCTCCTTCACATGAAGCTGTTCTACTAATATCCTCTGCGATTTGCGATAGTGAGTGCTTATCAACGCTTACTCTAGGGGGCAAATGTACCACTGCTTTTTCTTCTGCACCAGTAGTAGTCCCCGATAAGGAATTATGGGTTTTCTGTTTGGCTTCTATTGGACTACTAACCGAAGAACCCTTTTTCAGAGATTTTTTGTACTCTTTCTTTTTGTAGTTTCTTCCTTTAGTCCACATGTTTTCGAGGTTTTCGGGAGTAAGAACCTCGGTTCTCCTTTGCGTTGCGACTTCTAGCATCCGAGCCCAATCACCAGAGTGCTGTTGAATGCGCTGCTCAGGATGCCTTTCATCATCTATGGATGGTGTTTCCTGCTCATTGACTTTTGTCAAATTCAGACTTTTTGCTTGATTATCGGAGGCTGACAATGATGCAGAGTTAACACTCTGTTCTTCCCCAGAAAACTGCTCAAAATTTCCCTCTTTAATAATATTGATAATGATCTCAAGCACTTCATTGATACGCCTGGGAAAAATGGAAACTTAATTAGCATCTCTACTTTACAGAAACTGAAAGCAGAGTCTGAAGAAAAAATTCCATTGGATATATTTATCTGAAAGTCTGAAAGAATAAGTTGTTCCTTTCGCTAGTTTGCAATTATAACCCAACTATAACATCCTGGAAGAAAGATAGGTAGAGAACTTACTCGGGGGCTGCTAAATTCAAAAGAGGTTGAACTACCAAGCAAGTAACAATCTCTCTAGCTATCGTTCGAACAAGAGGGCACTGAGCTTCTCGTGGTCTGAGAACCACAGATAATATGCCAGCGACTATTTTCTGAAGAACCTGTTAGAAAAACAAAGAGCACGTTTGGGTAATAGAGGAAGGAAACTGAAAACGCCATTGCGCATTTTTTTCATCAGAGCTATCCCTCATACCTTGTACTCACTCTCAGGCGAAATGAGTGCAGGATAAAGTTCCCCAGAGGCCATAAGATGGTATTTCAATCTGTCATCTCTCTCCTCAGATGACAATGTCTTCATAACATCAGTACCTATAGCAGCGTGGTTTCTTCTAAAAATCTCCAAATGATCACCTATCAGATCAACTATATCCCTACACAATCAAGCATTTGATTTCATCATCATCCAAATCAAAACTCGAGAAACTTTGATGACAGAACAGGAACAAAGAAGGGCACCTAGTTAGCAAGTCGACAATATTGATCTCTTTCACCCTTACTGAAATTTCACCAAGAGCATCCATGATAACACCACGGATCAGTTCAGGGGCCTCTTTATCTGGCGTGATCAAAGAGTACCACAAATTGATAACGAAATCATTGAGGATCTTGTCGATGAAATCATTGATGGCAGCTTCCACAACAGGAGAGTCGATCTTCTTCTTCCACCTTGGAGGTGGTGGGGCAGTGGAAAGACGAGGATCATTCAAGGACAGCTGCTTCTTGTCGGGATAAGACAACCTGGTCTGTCTTGGATCTGGGATAACTTTCCATCTGAACTCAATCTGATTAAAAAGAATCCGAAGACCTCCAAGAATGAGAATTGCCATTGGCAAATTCATCCACATAGACTTACTTGTATCTGCATAGAGACAAGAGATTGGCAATGACACATCTATTACAAAACATGAACACGGTTATCAAGTGAAGTGGTTTTCTGAGTTCCAAATAGAGAACATCTTTGTCTGAAACTAGAAAAATTGACATACGGGTCAAGAAGTAGGTGACGGAGAAGATGCATAAGGCCCACCATACGGTCCGTACTTTGGCTTCCTCGATCAGATCCTGTATAGTCTCCATCGCCTTCATCCTCGCAGACCAAATTACCGATCTAATTTCTCAAAAAAAAAAAGGACGACGGAGAGAAGGTTCTTTGGTAACCCTAGCTTACTGTGATTGGAACTTGAAATTGGGCAAGCTCCCAGAAGGGTACAAGGTCGATGAGAATTGGATCAATTAGTGATGATCAATCGAAGATGGTGGATTCTTCCTTTCTTTTTGCTGGAATCTTTAATTTTTCTTGTTCTCCTTTGTTTTTTTTATTAGACTGCGGAGACAATTTCTCCGGACATACCAACGAAAATAATGCGGTGTCGTTTCCTCGGAGATACAAGTGCTATAGTTTTACTATACAGGAATAAATGTTTACAAAAAATTTAAATTCTTTATTAATATTTATTCTTGTTTTGTTTTATATTTTATATTATATTAATATTTATATTGTTAAGGATAATCATTATGGTTGATTTATAGTTATCTCATTCTCTTGTAGTTATTTTTATGTTAGATATAGAACTTATTTACATCTATGAACTTATATATATATATGAGTCTTTATGAAACAGAATAAACACAAATTTTCCCAACACGTTATCAGCCCGAAAGCTTGTAGCTTTGGAGATCCGTTCGCGGTCTACTCTACAAATCTCAGGAGGTCCATTCAGATCACAAAAGAAAAAGGTAAAAGATTTAATCCTAAACCTAAAAGATCTTTTAATCCGTAACATAAAAAAAAATTTGCTTAATGAAAGATCCAATGAAAACAAACAAGTTCATGAGTGCATGTAAGTTTGTTTAGGATCCGAGAGCTATTACTAAAACGTATTGGATTATTGCTATTACTATAAAAAAAAAAGAAAAAAAAAACAAAACAAAAACGCAGGTGATGATGCGATCAACAAACTCGTCAACTAGTTCATATGATAGTTCCTAGATGCTTAATCAATACATATATAAACTATAGCTTCGATTATTGCTAGATCCAAAGGAGATATAACCCGATTTTTTTAAAATTTAATAATGATAGAACTTTCAGATCCAAAACACAAACTTAATAACGGTTGATCAAGCACACGTTTTTCCAAATTTGAAATCGTTTTTTTCGATCAAGCTTTCCTCAAGCAGATTTTAATGGAGTTTGGAGAAGATAAAAGGAGGTTTTACCTAACCGATTTTTTTTTTAAAATCAAAATCGTTTTTGTTTTAAACCACACGGTTTTCCAATTCGATTTAAATCCGGTTTATCTAACTCAAAAATCAATTCGATTTTAAATCCGGTTTATCGTTTTTCAATCGGTTTTCTTTTGGTTCAATAATTTTAATAATTTTCAATCGGTCCCATGCATACGTAATGAAAAAATTTTTTTGAAAAAAAAAACAAACCCCATCCGATTATATAACTATATTTATATAAAAAAAATTAAAAATAAAATATTTATCAATTATATATTCGAATAATAAAATTATATATATAAAAAAACCCGAATATATATTATTAGATATACAAACCGTATATAAATAAATATAAAAATCGTATACAATTATAACAAATATAATTAACATTGTATAATTACAAATATATATAAAGTATATATAACCACAAAAAAATAAAATAATAATAATAATAAAAAAAATAATAATAACAAAAAAAAATTTATATAAAACTAATCGTACAAATCTATTAAATTTTTTCAGATGTCAAAATTGAGCAACTTAGATTACGTTGCCTTGAATGTCTCTGGAGACAACTACTTGCAATGGGCACTTGACACCAGAATCATGTTAAGGTCAAAAGGCCTCGGTGACACGATCACTGAAGGGAATAAATCTAGTGAAAAGGATAGATACAGTGCAATTTTTATAATTCGCCATCATCTCAATGAGGGTCTCAAAAACCAATATTTCACTATGGAAAATCCACTGGAACTTTGGACCGCTTTACAGCGGCGTTATGATCACCAGAAAATGGTGATGTTACCAAAGGCAACATTTGAGTGGAAAAACCTGAGGTTCCAAGACTATAAGTCTGTGGATGAATACAACTCAGCGTTGTTTAAAATAGTTTCCATGATGAAACTTTGTGGTGAAGAAGTAACTGAGAAAGAGTTACTTGATAAAACATTCTCTACATTCCATACAAGCAATGTAGTATTGCAGCAACAATACAGAGAAAGAGGATTCACCACTTACAGTGAGTTGATCTCATGCCTACTACTGGCTGAGGCAAATAATGAATTGCTGTTTAAAAACAGCGAGATGAGACCCCATGGTACAGCTCCGTTATATGAATCGACCAAACCGGCCTCTGAAAAAAGAGAAAGTAACCTTGTCCAACACAATGACCACCACGGTCCTAACCGAGGTAGGAGTCATGGACGAGGTCGTGGGACCACATCAAGACGTGGTCGTGGCCGAGGCTCCCGAGATTCACCCGGTTTCAGCCGTGGTAGAGGTAGGAGCCGTAGTGTGTCATTCAAACCCAAACATAAATCTAATTTATGTAACAGATGTGGGATGGGTAATCATTGGAAAAAGAATTGCCGAACTCCAAAGCACTTATGTGAGCTTTACATAGAAAGCATGAAAAAGAACCCAGAAGCCCATATGATTCATGAAGCTGAATATGATGGAGATGATTTAGAAGACCTGGATTATGCCCAAGATGATAAAAGAGATGATCAAAACAGAGAGGATCCAATGGATTACGAGACTTCAGACATTTTGAAATAGATGGTTTTATGATTTTTTAATTATTGTTGTCGTTTTTTTAATTTCCTTGTCATTTTTATTTTAAAGAGCTTTATTTTGAATTTTATATTATGAAATAAATCAGTTTTTTATTTATTTATTCATTATTATTTAAATTTTCGAAAAATAATAATAATTTCGAAAAAAAAATTAATTAATTAAAAATTCGAAAATTTCGAAAAAAAATAAATAAACTCAAAAAAAAATTCGAAAAAATAATAAAAGAAACAATTATTATATATACGAAAAAACAAAAAAAAACAAAAAAAATTCATCTATCTAACTATGACCTTTATTTTTATAAAGATGAAAGATGGCATGGACATTTTCGTGGTGGACAGTGGCACTAGCCATACAATTCTAAGAGACAAAAGATATTTCATAAACCTTACATATAAGGTAGCTAGTGTTTCTACTATAGCAGGCATGGCAGCCAGTATTGTTGAAGGAAATGACCAAGCCTCAATCTTATTGCCTAAAGGAACTCATCTTGAGATAAAAGATGCACTTTATTCCCCTAGTTCCAAAAGAAGCCTGTTGAGTTTCAAAGACATAAGATTAAATGGTTTCCATATTGAAACAATGGGTGAAGGAAATAAAGAATTCCTTCAGATTTATGAAATCACCCAAGGCAATAAAAGAGTCTTAGAGACTATACCTGCATATGGAACTGGCCTTTACTATGCCAAGACCAGTTTAGTAGAGGCAAATTTCGTGATGAATAAAGAAATCACAGATCAATACACCATTTGGCATAACCGGCTAGGCCATCCTGGTGTTAACATGATGCGAAAACTCATAACATATTCAAATGGGCACAGTTTGAAAACAAAATGAATTATCCCAAAAGATCTCACATGTGAAGCATGTTCACAAGGGAAACTCATAACTAGGCCATCACCAGCAAAAATGAATAAGGAAACATTGAATTTTCTGGAAAGGATACAAGTTGATATATGTGGACCAATACACCCACCATGTGGGACATTTCGATATTTTATGGTCCTCATTGATGCATCTACAAGATGGTCACATGTTTGTCTCTTATCCACCCGAAATTTAGCACTTGCAAGGTTGCTAGCTCAGATTATACGTCTTAGAGCACACTTTCCAGATTTTCCTTTAAAGACTATACACGTCTAGACAATGCTAGTGAATTCACGTCTCAAGCTTTTAATGATTATTGTATGTCAATAGGGGTCAGTGTGGAACATTCAGTACCCCACGTACACACACAGAATGGTCTGGCTGAATCCTTCATCAAGAGGATCCAGATTATTGCTAGACCATTGCTTATGGGATCAAAACTCCCAGTCTCAGCTTGGGGACATGCAATATTACATGCAGCTGAGTTAATTCGCATCAGACCATCTAGTGAGCATAGATACTCTCCATCCCAGTTATTAACAGGTCATGAGCCAGATATTTCCCATCTAAGAACGTTTGGATGTGCCGTCCACGTACCTATAGCACCACCACAGAGAACAAAGATGGGACCTCAGAGGAGGATGGGAGTATATGTTGGATACGATTCCCCCAGTATTATAAAATACCTTGAGCCAACAACGGGTGATTTGCTTAAGGCCAGGTTTTCGGATTGTCATTTTAATGAATCCCAGTATCCAGCATTAGGGGGAGATAATGGTAAGCTGGAACAAGATATAAAATGGAATCAAACATCCTTAACATGGCAAGATCCTCGAAATAGAGATTGTGACCTAGAGGTCCAAAATATAATACATTTACAAAAGCTAGCTAATCAATTGCTAGATTCCTTTGCTGACCCAAATAGAGTGACGAAGTCATATATACCAGCTGCCAATGCACCTATAAGATTAGATGTCCACGAGAGACACAATCAAATTGCTACTGAGTCTAGACCACAAATGAAACGTGGTAGACCAATTGGTTCCAAAGATAAGAACCCTCGGAAATCAAAGAAAGGTGCTGATGTATCCGAGGGCATTAAGGAAACCCTAGACATGGAAAAGGAGTTCCCTGCGCCTACAGTAGAGAATTGGGACGCCAAGACTCTAGGCACAGAGGTTCCTGACAATGATGAGATCTCAATAAATTATACCATGTCTGGAAATCTATGGAACAGAAAAGATGTCAACATCACAGATATATATGCATATAAAGTAGCACTTGAAATAATGAAAAACGAGGATTATGAACCCACGTCCATAGAAGAATGCATGCTACAACCAGATTGGTTGAAATGGAAAGAAGCCATAAACGTGGAGTTAGAATCATTGAGAAAAAGAGGTGTATTTGGACTGATCATCCGGACACCTCACGATATAAAACCAGTGGGATACAAATAAGTCTTTGTGAGGAAAAGAAATGAAAAAGGTGAAGTTGTGAGATATAAAGCACGGCTTGTTGCACAAGGATTCTCACAGAGACCAGGAATAGATTATGAGAAAACATATTCCCCTGTGGTGGATGCTACGACCTTCAGATTTTTGATAAGTCTGGCTGTAAGAGAAGGTCTAGATTTACCGTTAATGGATGTTGTAACCGCATATTTATATGGCCCACTGGACAATGAGATATACATGAAAATCCCAGATGGTATTGAATTGAAAAAGAAAGAAAGTTCTCGAGAACAACATTGCATAAGATTGAACAAAGCACTTTATGGATTGAAACAAAGTGGTCGAATGTGGTACAATAGATTGAGTGAGTACCTCGTCCAAGAAGGGTACAAAAATGACCAGCTATCCCCATGTTTATTCATAAAGAAGTTCAATAACAAAGGCTTTGTAATCATTGCAGTCTATGTAGATGATTTGAATATCCTAGGAACCTCTGGAGAGATTTCCCAAACAGTTGAATATCTCAAGAAAGAATTCGAGATGAAAGATCTTGGAAAGACTAAGTTCTGTTTGGGTATACAGCTTGAGTATATGAAAGATGGAATCCTTGTGCATCAAATGGCATATACAGAAAAGATACTCAAGAAGTTTAACATGGACAAATCTCACCCATTGACTAGCCCCATGGTTGTGAGAAGTTTAGAACCTGATGCTGATCAGTTCGGTCCAAAGAAGGACAATGAAGATGTTCTTGGTCCCGAAATGCCATATCTTAGTGCCATAGGAGCCCTGATGTACTTGGCATGCCACACACGACCAGACATCAGCTTTGCCGTGAACTTACTGTCTAGATACAGCTCTTGTCCGACCCAAAGGCACTGGAAAGGGATAAAACACATATTTCGTTACCTGCAAGGAACGAAAGACTTGGGTTTATATTACACTAACCAGTATAAGGATGGTTTAGTTTGCTATGCTGATGCAGGATATCTATCAGATCCACATTGTGGTAAATCCCAGACCGGATACGTGTACACACATGGTGGTACAGCAATATCCTGGCACTCCATGAAGCAAACTATGGTAGCTACATCATCGAATCATGCAGAGTTACTAGCGATACATGAGGCTAGCCGTGAGAGTATATGGTTAAGGACTATGACCAATCATGTTCGAGTTGCATGTGGGATGACTGATAGAAAAGATCCACCATTGGTGATGTATGAGGATAATACAGCTTGCATTGTTCAGCTCAAGGATGGATACATCAAAGGAGATAGGACGAAGCATATTCTGCCCAAGTTCTTCTTCACCCATGAGCTCCAGAAGGCTGGCGAAATTGAAGTAGTCCAGGTGACATCAAGCGACAATTCAGCTGATCTCTTCACCAAGTCATTGCCTACCACTACGTTCAAGAAGCTCGTGCACCAAATTGGGATGCGTCGACTGAAGGACCTTCAGTGATGCATTCATCAAGGGGAGTTACATGTGTTGTACTCTTTTTTCTGTCCTGGCTTCCCTTTTTCCACATTGGGTTTTGGGTTTACCAGGAGAGGTTTTAATGAGGCAACATCCAAAGCATGTAACAATCTCTGAGCCAGATGAATCAACCAAGGGGGAGTGTTAAGGATAATCATTATGGTTGATTTGTATTTATCTCATTCTCTTGTAGTTATCTCTATGTTAGAGATATAGCTTATCTACATCTATGCACTTGTATATATATGAGTCTTTATGAATGAGAATAAACACAGACTTTCCCACAACATATTTATATTTTTTTTTCTGTTTTTTTCAAAAGAAAATTATTATAGTTTTTTTGTTATATTGTATTAACATTTCTTTTTTTTTATATTGTTTATAAATTATTGAAGTGCAATGTTTTATCGTATCTGATTTGGTAAAATATTCATCTTTGCTATAATATTTGTTTCTAAAATTATATTTTGGTTTTAATTTCATGTAGTTAATTTTTTATTGTCTGTATGATTATTTTAATTATAGATTCACATTTTTTATTTGATTTATTATTAATGTCTGTGATTTTTGACAACGTAAAAATAAATAAAAAATATTATTTTTATTCAGTTTCAAATCGTTATATAATAATACATTATAAATTATCAATTAAATTTAAGATTTATCACTTAATTAAAGTTGTAAATCTAAACACTCATATATATTTTTAAAAAAAAACAACATAAATTTAATTAAAACTGTTTAATGTTTTAGAAACTTCCATTTCAACAACATACTTTTGTGAAGGAAACTATATGTGAAAATTTTATGTGTCCTATTCTAAATATAAATCTTGTTTCACCAGAGTAATAAACATTTTAGGTAATAATTTTTGGGCGTTTTGCAAAATTGACTCAAAATTTGAAGTTAAACACAAAATTGATCCATTATTCTTTTTTGGGAATTTTGACTTGTCCTATTTATCCCAATTTTTTTTATTATTCACAAAATGTCATTACTTTTTTTTCCTAAAATTGTGTGTTTACTTTATCATCCTCATCTTCATCAATTATTCACGAAAATACCACTGTCATCAATTCACCAACAACCATGAACAACCAGTATGAAGCGTATAATGCATCAAAAATTGATTTTTTCTTGAAATACCAGGAGGTTCGGGCCAAAGCCCTAATCCCCCCATGCCCGAAACCACAACATGTAATCTTGGTTTTGTCCCAGCGGTCACTCGAACTGGGGACCTCTGACATAATGGCTAAGATCCTTTCCAATTGAGCTAATGACTTCTGGTTTAGATTTTCACTCATTCTATCTCATATCTTATCCATAAAAACTACATCTCTCTCAATTTCTCTCTATATTCATCTAAAAAAACCAAAGATTTTTGTTTCTAAAGTTTTTAAGGTTCATATAGCCATTAAAGCTCATGATTACTGGTCATTAACGATGGAGTAGTTGTTGTGATGAAGTTTTGTGTGCTTGAAGAACTAAGCAAGTTTTCTCAGTGGTTTAAGGTATGAATCAAATTGTTTACCCAGATTTTTTTGCGAGAAAACTTACGTGTAAGTCTTCTGGTCAAAGCATATGTTAGTTTTGTAATTGACTTACTGTGTCTTTTTTAGAGAAGACTTTCGTGGAAATCTTCCAAATTTTCTTTGTTGACAAAAAAAATTGAAAAGACTTCCCGGATAAATAAGTTAGTTTTGCAGTTGACCGATCTGTGTTAAAAATTCGACTTTCTACAGAAGACTTCCCGGTAAGTCTTCCACTAGGAGACTTTCACGAAAGTCTCCTCAACTTTTACATTAAGTTTGTTCGTTGTCGGTGGAAGTCTGCGTAGGTCACTTTTACAATTAAAAATTTAAACTTAAACATTTAATTTATATTGGAAAAATTTTAGATAAGACTTCCTTACGTGGAAGTATTTCATATTTTTATTCCGTGATTCTGGTCGAACATAAGGTAATGAAAGAAGACTTTCAGGGAAGTATTCCAGCGGAAGACTTCCTTGAAAGTCTTCTCATCAAAAGCCAAATATAGTCAATTGTGAAAGTAACCTACACAGACTCCCACCGACCGTAAGCAAACTTAATGTAAAATTTGAGAAGACTTACAGTGAAGTCTTCTGTAGAAAGTCAATTTCTGACACAATTGGTTCAATTGCTAAACTAACTTTTTTATCTGGGAAAACTTACAGGAAAGTCTTCTCTGGTATTTTTGAGAATTTTCGAATTACAAAAATAAGCCAATATTTACAAAGGGAGACTTCCTTAGAAATCTGTTGTAGAGGAGACTTCTCTGGAAGTTTTCCTTTGTATATTTTCAATCGCAACAATGTCTTGAATGGAAAAACTTTCACGAAAGTCTTCTACGACAATTTATAATAAACCTTCATTTTCTTCAAATGTAAAATAACTTTTTAAAAATTTATTGTTAATTCATGTGTTTTAGATAAAATTTGGGGTCCTGAATGAAATTCATAACTTTATTGGTGATATTTAGAGGTTATCAAATATGCTTATTAATGTTTATAGCTAATGATATAAGACTTCCCTGAAAGTCTTCTGGATTAATTTTTTGATCTTGATGTTCTATGTTTGCTAATGTTCTGTAATTTTGAATGCTGAAAATATCTATGTCAACCAACCAGAAGATGGGTATGAGCAACTGTCTTCATATTTGGAGCAAATTGCATTAGAAAATCCGGATTCCATTACTAGTATAGAACTTGGTGCTCTGAATAGATTTAATTATTTATGTAATATTTGATATTTGGTAAATTTAGCTAAGTTTTCTTGAGAAGTCTTCTTCCTTAGCCGTAGTAAATTTAACTAATTTTTTTCGTTATTGTGTTTTGCTATTGAATTTGTATCAAGAACTTTAATAATGTCAAGTACTTTTGGCAAGATAATATTGTAGACATGAATATATTTACCAAATTTTTTCATTAATATCTCTTTAAATTTACAAAAGAATTCAAAATTAAAAGAGTACACCTACAAATAAAAAAACGACTATAAACAAAATTATTATAGATCATTCCTCTACAAAAATAAGTTTGGACTCCACTTAACATGAAAGAAGACTCCGTCAGAAGACTTCCAAGAAGTCTTCTAACACATTATATGCTAGAAGACTTTCGGGAAGATTTCCCCGGAAGTCTTCTAAGCCGTCTTAGATCTGAAAAATCTACATATCCAAACAAAATAAATCAATGAGAAAGACATGAGATAAAAATGAGAAATTAATATAATTTGTTTTCATGAAAGATGAGATATAGGAGAAAACTCTGCCAGAGAAGTCTTCTAGATCTGGAAATCTTATACTGCATTAAACGTTAGAAGACTTCCGAGAAGACTTCCTTGAAAGTCTTTCAAGTCGTGTCAGATCTGAAAAACATGCATATCCAAAATCATTCAGTTGACTTCAAAACATTGAAAAACTTCAAAAATAAGGTAAGAACTTAAAACAACAATTTTTTTTTCAAAAGTTAAGAGATTTAAACAACAAGAGATTACCAAATGAGAAAAATGTGATTTATAGATCTACCTTTAAAGAAGTGGAATATGAGAATCATGTAATAAAAAACCTGCAAAAACAAAATAAATAAGTGAAAAACATGAGATAAAAATGAGAAATTGATATTAAGTTTGATTTTTAAGTTCAAACAAATTAGAAAGAGGCTAGAGAGTTTTAGTATGAGAAAATTACATTTGTTGCAGCCATTTGAGAGGAAGAGAGATAATGTGTAAATTTTTTTATATAAGAAGACAAAATTTTCAATAAAATTAAATATTTTTGATTGAGAAGAATTTCAAGTAAATATTCTAATAGAATACCTCTTGGGAGACTTATTTGAAAGTCTTTTAGACCCTAAATTTATTATTCGCCCAAAAGACTTCCGCGAAAGTCTTCTTATGCATTATTTGTTGGAAGACTTTCGAGGAAGACTTTCGAGAAGACTTCCAAGTCGTGTCAGATATGAAAAACATGCATATCCAAAAGCATTCAATTGACTTCAAAACATTGAAAAACTTCCAAAATAAGGTAAGAACTTAAAACAAAATTTTTTTTTTTCAAAAGTTAAGAACTTTAAGCAACAAGAGGTTACCAAGCGAAAAATGTGATTTATAGATTTACCTTTAACATAGTAGAAGATGAGAACCATGTGATGAAAAACCTACAAAAACAAAATAAATAAGTGAAAAACATGAGATAAAAATGAGAAATTGATATAAAGTTTGGTTTTTAAGTTCAAACATATTAAAGAGAGGTTGAAGAGTTTTAGAATGAAAAAATACATTTTGTGCAGCTATTTGAGAGAAAGAAATATAATGTGTAAATTTTTCTTTATATAAGAAGACAAAAATTTCAATAAAATTAAATATTTTCGATTTAGAAGACTTTCAAGTAAGTCTTCCAAGAGGTATTCTATTAGAATATTTACTTGAAATTCTTCTACACCCTAAATTTACTATTCGCCTAGATTTTAGTGCATTATTTGTTAGAAGACTTAAGTCACATATACCCGAAACTCAAAATAACTAACTAATTAGAAACAAACACTTAAAAAACTTTAAAATCTAAATTTATATCACTTAAAATGTCTATAATTAGATGATTATGATTTTTCTCCAACCAAAATATTTTTACAAAATTATTAAATTATTTTTAAGATCAAATACACTAGATCTTATGGAAGACTTAAGACTTCAACTGGAAGACTTATTGAAAGACTTAACAATAGGCGAGAAACCTAAATTCTTCTAAAATTTTAAGCGGAAAATGGTAGTTAAGTCTTCTAGTAAGTCTTCTATTGCATTATATTTTTGAAAATTTAAGTCTTCCAAAAACCCAAAATCAAATATATTAATAAATCACATACAAAAACTTTATTAAACTTAAAATAAACTTATAAAGTGCTTAATATACACAAAATTAAACACATATAGGTCAAATTTAGTTTTTGAAAAAAAAATTAAGATACCACAATCTAACCCTAAAAACACATACAATACTATAACATAGTTACCAAACCCTACACCAAAGAATATCATGACTAACTTACATTCACTCATCTATGTTGAAAATTAATCAATTTTAATAAATCTAAATTTAAATCATTTATAAATGTCTATAATTACATTTTTAGATTTTTACTAATAAAAATATTTTTTATAAAATTTATAAATTATTTTAAGATATACACCATGAGAAGACTTTGAGGAAGTCTTAGGGTTATGATAGTATATTACAATACTGCTTTTTTGTTTAATCATAAAGGGATGTTTGTAATTTCATTAGTCTTTTGAGTTATTTTTGTATAAGTTTTTTAACCGACCTTATTACATATCATTTTTCATCTATAAATAACAAAATCAATGGATATAACTCTTTACAGTAAAAACGTGATTTTTATGAATGAAGTAGAATTTTTAGATATTGATTTATTTGTGGTGATGGTTTATACTTGAAATAATTAGTTTATTATTGACATCCATATAGTGACAGAAATTAAAATTAAATAAAAAGAATAAAATTTTTGATTTAGAAACTAAATATGATTAAAATTTAAATAACATAGTATTAAGATTTTGCAAACTAAAGTGAAAAAATTTCAAAAACTGATTTACCAGCGTGATGTAGGAAAATACTATAATTGCTTTATGAATTTGAGATTTTAAACAAAAAATTGTTTTTCATCAAACCACATCTTTTAAATATATTTTTTTACGTATATATTTTTATTAAATATATTTCCTTATGATATTAAATCCGTCTTTGATATACATATATATAGATATATAATAAATCATTTTTTTAATTACAAGATTTAGATATAAAACTTGTGATATTTTATATTAAAGATATTATCTTTTTTTTTAATATCCTGCTCATTTTTGATTTATATGAAATAACTTTGTTTTTTTTTTTGAAATTACATGTTTTAAATATAAAAATATATATTAAAAATAATTCCTTTTCAAGTTATATAAAAGGAAATTCGTTTTTATAATTATATTTTAAATATAAAATGATATATAAATGTAAACGAAAGATATTATCTTTTTGATAATAAAGTGATTTGAAAACAAATATTAACAAAAAATGTAAATAAAATATAATAATAGTGACATTTTAATAATTAACTCAATTCTTTAAGGTTATCATTGTAATTAACCTTTATACAATTAAATGTGAATGCGACACACATAAAACTAAATTCTCAAATAATATTATATAGATACATATTTAACCCTTTGCAATGGGCTTCTTTTCTTTTATACTTTTAAGCTAAAAAATCATATTCGGTCAACAAAATATAAAATGGAACCGATACAAAACCGAGGAAACAAGTGTTAGTGCCTTGTTAGGTTAGTGTCGCACGACCTGTGATTTGCGATTGGTCGCATGTTCTTGTTCATTTTTTGTTTTCTGATTAATCATGCGAATGAATACAAATTATATGAATTGTTTGTTTTGCTATCTCGCGACTGAATGTTGCAATTTTTCAAGTTGCTAAAAAATTAGCGAATAATTGTTTTTTTTGTATGTTGTGCACCTAATTACAGGTTGCAATCGTAGGAATCTGTGATAACAAAACTGTTGGGATTCATCAAGGACTACGTCAAGGAATCCGTTAGGATTTGGTGATGGTACGTCAACGAATCCGTTAGGATTTGGTGATGGAAATCAAACAAGATCGCATAACTTAAACCAAGACAATGACGTCATCGTAAGAAAAGGAAATGTCACTTTTATGGAATTATGGAAGTTAACAGAATCTTGAAAATATTACTTTCATGGAGTTATGGAAGTTGCATGTATTTTGGAAATACTTCTAATAAGTTTATGGAAAGGGGCGAATGCCCTAATCCAACTAGGTTAACCTAATAGACTACTACTATATAATGAGAGCTCGTGTGGTATTTTCTCGCTTATGAAAGTAAGCCGATTTGTAAGCTTGAGAGAGATAGAGGTCTAAATCTTTGTTCTTAAGATTATAGTGAATTTCCTCCTTGCAAGGCCCCACAGACGTAGCCATTCTAGGTGAACACTGGGTAAGAAAATACTTGTGTCTATCTTCTATCCTTTCTGCATTCTTCTTCTGATCTCCATAATTTAACAAACTCATTCTTTCTTACTTACGTCGTCGAGTTCGTCAGAGAGTGTATCAGTGAGTTTGTGTGTTTGATTATGGTTCTTGGGTCAACCATTTTTTGCCAGCATGGTTTCAACAAAGTGGTATCAGAGGCTTGGTTGTGTCGTTGTCAATGGCGAATGCAAGAATTTAAGTGGAGTGGTTTAATGGGAAGGGTGACTTCTCATTGTGGAAGAAGAGGATGCTAGCGCACCTGTCTGTCCTTGGTTTCTAGGACGTCTTAGAAGAGTCTATGTCACCTTCTGTGTCAGTGATTCAGAAGGATGAACACGAAGATTTCTACAGGGAGCGGTTGGTGAAGAGGAAACCGAAAGGCTTGAAAGATCATAGAAGGCGATGAATCTGATCATTCTCAAAGTTGGAGATCATGTGTTAAGGAAGATCGAGTTGTGTACATTAGCCGCTTCTACATGGTCTACACTAGAGAGGTTACATCTTTCAAAGACTCTACCAAATAGAATTCTCTTGCAGCACAATTACTATACCTTCAAGATAGTCGATACTCGGAGTATGGATGAGAATATGATGACTTCTTAAAGATTGTCTCTTACCTGTCAAGAGTGAATGTAATTGTGTCTGAGGAGGTACAAGCGATTCCACTCCTGAATTCGCTTCCTTCACAGTTTAACTCTCTCAAGGAAACACTTAAGTACAACAAGGATAGTTTATCGCTGGAAGAGGTGACAAGTGCATAATGTCTAAAGATCAGGATCTCAAGACCTCTACGGCTTCACATGATAATGGTGAAAGATATTATGCTAGAGGAAGGACTAAGAAGAAAGATCATGTGAGGAATGATAGGGGCAATTCTAGATCAAGCTCAAGGTCTAGGATAACTTGCTGTTTCTGCAAGAAGCAGGGACACACCAAGAGTGAGTGTTATGCATACAAGATGAAGTATGGCAGAGGAGAAGACCAAGTTGAAGCAACCGTTGTGATAGATCGTGAATCATCGAATGATGCACTATCAGTAGCAGATAAGTGGCATCATGATAAGTGGTTGATTGGTTACGGATGTTCCTACCACATGACATGTAGGAGGGATTGGCTTCACATGTTTCAAGATCTAACTTCAGGGCAAGTACTTCTTGGTAATGATTGCGCTGTTGGAGTGCATGGATTGGTACAATCAACATCAAAGCTTATGGTGGTTCTGTCAAGACACTCACAAATGTTAGGTATATTCCGAAATTAAGAAGGAAACTGATATCTACCGGAACCTTGGATGTATTAGGCTTTGTGCAAAGTGGTGGACATGGGAAAACTAGGTTTTATAAGCATGGTAAACTAGCTCTTCAGGGAACCTTGTCTGGGTCTGTGTACATGTTAGATGGTGAAACTGTGACAGGTGAAGTAAACAACAATGTCAGGAAGAAACCATCTATGGATGAGATATGGCATAGACATCTTGGGCACATGAGTATGAAGAGTCTACAAATTCTGGCCCGAAAATGGGTTATCGATAAGAGGAGGATTGGAGTTTTGGATTTCTGTGAGAGTTGTGTGATGGGGAAGCAGAAGAGATTAAACTTCAACATCAGGAAGCATGATACATGTGAAGCTCTTAGGTGTGTAGATGCTGACTTATGGGGATCTCCAAATGTGACGCCAAGTCTGTCAGGGAAGCAATATTTCCTATCTATTATCGATGATTACACAATAAAGATCTGGGTATATATCTTAGATGCTAAAGGAGAGGCCTTGAGCAAACTCTATGAATGGAAAAACTTGGTGGACAATCAAGTCAAGAAGAAGGTGAGTCGTCTCAGAACAGACAATAGACTTAAATTCTGTAATTCAGAGTTTGACAACTTCTGCAAAGAACATGGAATCAAGAGACACATGACTTGCTCATATACACCACATCAGAACGGTGTAGCTGAACGTATGAACATAACTCTTATGGAGAAGGTGAGATGCTTTCTGGTTTAGTTTGGTTTGAAGGAACAATTATGTGCTGAAGATTTGGATCAATGGTTTACGTCCATGCAGCTCAAAGGAAAGCTCAGGCTAGAGCTAGAAAGGGAATCTTTGTCAGCTATCCATCAGGTGTGAAAGGATACAAAGTTTGGCTTCTTTAAGAGAAGATGTGTGTTAGAAGCAAGAGTATGGTATTTACTAGAGGATAATTTCTACAAGGATTTGAAGGTCTGCGAGGTAAAATCAGATGATACAGAGGAGCTAAGAAATCAAATTGTGCTAGGAGAAACAATAGGACCTGCATCATAACCGGAAGTTAAGACTTCAGGTGGAGCTGTTGACTCAACAACTGAGTCATCAGTTGACGCAGATGTTGAAGGTGAAAGTCTTGAAGGATATCAGCTAGCGAGGGCTAAAGTAAGGAGAATAATAGTGCCACATGCACGGTACTATGAGTTGGAGGATATACCAGCGTTTGCGCTATATGTAGTTGATGTCGTATGTGCTAAAGAACCTTAAGACTATCATGGAGCGATGAACAGAAAAAAAGAGAAGGCAGTGGAATGAAGCATGTGGTGAAGAGATGACTTCATTGGATAAGAACCAAACATGGAAATTTGTGAGAAGGCCTGATAAGCATAAGGTGATAGGCTGCAAGTGGGTGTTTAAATTGGAATCTTGTGTACCTGGTGTTGAGAATTCTAGATTCAAGGCTCGATTAGTTGCTATGGGATACTATCAGAGGGATGGTATTGATTATCAAGATGTGTTTTCACCCGTCGTGAAACATGTATCCATAAGGTTTCTATTGTCAATTATAGTGAATTTGGATTTGGAGCGTGGGCAACAAGATATAAAGACCAAGTTTCTTCATGGTACACTTGAAGAAGAGATTTACATTGAGCAACCAGAAGGATTTCGAGTTAAAGGGAAAGAAGATCACGCTTATCTACTTCAGAAGGCTCTTTATGGACTAAAGCAGACACCAAGACAATGAAACAAGTGTTTTGATCAGTTTGTGGTTAGTCATGGATTTGGGAAGAGTGAATATGATCATTTTTTACATCAAGGAGGTACATATCCCTGATGAAATGCCTGGGAACATATCTTCTTCACACTTACATCACCTTGAGCGATAATATCCCTGATGAAATGCATCATTCTGCTGATGTGCTTAGTCCTCTCATGATACACATTATTCTTTGCTAGACACAATGCACTTTAAGAGTCACACGATATCTCCATCGTGTCTTGCTTGAATCGAAGCTCCTCTGCTAAGCCCCTTAACCACATTAATCGTTAAGAAGTCGTCATATTCTCATCAATTCGGGTAACAACATTAGGAACCAACTAGTATCTGAGAAAATTGCAGATCCTATTTGGTTTCGGTTTTAAGTTTTTGGATTATGTAACAAATGTTTTTGGGCTTTTGGATATTAATTTGGATAATTGAGATGAAAAGTATTCTAGTAGTACCTTCTTTAGAATTCTTGTTTATGAATAATACTTTTTTGAGTTTTTCCAAGCTTAATAGTTAATTTTTTTTGTTTTACTTTTTTT
>CAJHQP010004813.1:0-51498 GCA_905132765.1 Moricandia arvensis | reverse complement strand
ACTTGTTACTTCTAAACTAGCTTACAAATTATTTAATATTTGTAAGTTATGTAATAATTATTTATTTATTGTAGCTATTAAACTTTGCATATGAATTTTTAAAAAAACTTAGATAGTTATAATCTTAAACTAAACAACTTTTCTTTTAACACAATGTATTTTCTTACTTTTCATATATTCTAAATCGATATATGATAAATATAAAATTAAAAAAGCTCTAAAATGTTTCTATAAATATATTATTTTTAATTCATTTATCGTTTAAACAAATCATTTGACTATAGTTTAGAGATTTTTTTGGTTCAAAAGTAAAAACAAATAATAATTACAGATAATAAGTCATAAGTAATAAGCGAACAACGCTAAGTAGTTGTTTTCATTTTAGTACTTATATTTATTTTGTACTCGAAAGTAAATGAAATAAATATCATGATACTCAACTTAATTAAGGCGAATACTTGACTTTAAGAGTCAAATAAAAATCAAGTAGGAGTAAACATACCAGTAGCAAGTAATTGTGTCCATCCTAAACAAGAATTCAAGAACCTCACCAAGATTTGGTTTTCTGCAATCATCTCAGTATCTTATTGTTACTACATATCAACCGGAATCAAAGCTGGTGTTTTAAGATTACTCTATGTTCTTCCAGCTTGTGTTCTGTTTGTTCTTCTTTCTCTGTTCACTTCTCTAAATATACAGTGTTTTTCTTCGCACGGCTCGCCAATTTCAAACTCATCCTCTTCTCCTTTGACGACAGTCCTCTTTACCCACTCCCCCCAAAGTCTCTCCCGGTTCATCTACTTCACCTGCTTCCCCATCAACCTCAACAAAGCCCTAAATCTCATAACGAGTGTGATTACAAATAACACTTGTCTCCGACAATGCTGTTAGTTCTGTAATCTATGCATACATATTTACTATTTTATTATCTCATAATATCTAAAAGAATATAAAATAAGTAATAGTATGTAAAAATAATTTCTATACATAATGTTCATTCCGCGGAAGGCAGAAATTTTAACCTAGTTTATAACTATTTGATACTTAAGCTTAAGTATGGTCCAACATGAACCAACCGAATGTTATAAAATCAACATGCATGTGTTTTAACTTCTTTTTATGTATTACTTTTAGCGTAGGCTTAGTGCCAATGGAATGTGCCATTGGAGTAAAAATAACGAAATAATGACACATCTCTTAAGTGAGATGCAAAAGGAAGCAACCCAGAGCCGTGCTCACCTTATCATTTTCGAGGCATTGGCCTCAGCCCCCCTCCTCCCTTCCCCCTTCCCCCTCCCCCCTTCCCCCTTCCCCCTTCCCCCTTCCCCCTTTCCACCTCCTCTCACATCCATACATTTTAGGGGGCCCATATTTATAGATAATCTTTTCTTTTTTTAGACACTGGAAGTATATTCACTTTAAACAAATACATGAACTGGCGATTCTACGAATCCCGACAGACAAGAACTGACGGAACCATTACAACGGTTTTGGGAGACGAAAAGAAGACCATAATTAATGGAAGTTTTTACGAATAAAATTTTTAAGGAAAAATAAGAAAATGTTTCTTAAGAATCACATTCCTAAGAACTCTTATTAATCATGCTTTAACAAACAAACTAAACTAATCCAATCTAAACATGAAGACGGAGGAACAAATTACTAAAAAACCATACTATATTTTAATACTTTTAAATAATAAGATAAGATTATTTCTGTTTAGCTGTTGTGGAAATTAATTTCTTTGTCTTTTTATTTTAAATGTCGAAAACACTTTTTCTTTATAAAATTTTCAATTGTAACCAACATATATAACGTTTGCCACTAAGTTTCATAAGATTAATTTATCTTAAAAATAATTTCAAAATTTAAGATAGGAAAAAAAATATTTCCTGGTTCATATTAAAAATTTAATGCTATTGTTTGATATAAAATAAATTAGTTTTGCCTCAGGCACCTCATGGCCTCATAGTCTTCGCAAGGCACTGAAGTAACCCTCCGAAGAACTAGGGCACAAGCTGATCTGTTTTCCTAATCTTGCTCCATTGTGTAGCTGGAAAACCACATGCCTTAGTTATATATTATGTTATTGTTTTTATTATTCTGGTTACTTCTTATACAAGCAACCACCAAGTTAAAGCCTCGGTGATTGCAAGAACTCAGCAATGCAAAAGAAAATATTTTGAGAGATGGAGGACGAAACCATAACTCTTGTCATAGTATGCGTTTCTGCAATAATCTCTGTGTCTTACTGTTACTACATATCAACCAGAGTCAAAGCTGGAGTTTATAGGTTAATCACTGTTCTTCCCGTTTGTGCCTTGTTTCATGTTTTTCCTTTGTTTTTCTCTACTCTTCATATCTCTTGTTGTGTATCTGTTTTTCTTGCATGGCTCGCTAACTTTAAACTCATGCTCTTCTCTTTCAATCGAGGTCCTCTTTTCCCACTTCCTCCAAATATCTTCAGATTCATTTGCTTCACTTGCTTACCCATCAAGGCCCAACAAAACCCTAATCCTAACAACCAAATCTCTAACTCTAAATGGGGGTTCCCCATAAAAGTTGCCATATTTGGTGTGGTGGTACATATGTATGATTACAAACAATATATGTCACCAGTTGTGCTATTTTTTCTCTATCCTCTTCATGCATACTTGGAGCTAGAAATTATTTTGATGCTCGTCAAATTTTTGGTGTTTTTAACTCTTGGGTGCGACCTGGAGCAGCAATTCAATAAACCATACTTAGCCACCTCTCTTCAAGACTACTGGGGTCGCCGGTGGAACCTTATGGTCCCGGCAGTCCTTCGACCAGCCATATACCTCCCAGTGCGGCAGCTTTGTAGAGGCCGAATGAGCTTCGATTGGGCTAGATTTTTGGCGGTTTTGGCAACGTTCTTTGTCTCTGGTGTAGGTCACGAGGTGTTCTTCTACACTTTAACTTTTAAGATGCCTACAGGAGAAGTGGCTTGTTTCTTTGTGTTACATGGAGTTTGCACTGCAGCTGAGATAGCTGTGAAGAGGACAGAGTTTGCACAGCGGTGGAAGTTGAGTACAACAGCGTCACGGCTTCTTACTTTCGGATTTTTGGTTGTAACTAGTGGTTTGTTGCTTTTCCCTACTCCTGCAAGAAGCAACATGCTCGAGAGACTCGCTAACGAAGCCTTGTTGTCCATTGATTTCTTCAAGCGCATGTTTTTATACTGATGATAAATGTTAAATCATGACTTATTGATGTATGTGCTTCTGGATTATTATTCATAAATTATTTGTTGAGCTCTGAATCTATAAAAGTTGAGCTTTGAATATATAAAACTTGAGGCTATAAACGATTGAGAGTGTTCACTTATGATGTTAAACGACCACTCAAAATATAACAACTTACTTTTTTAATTTATTATTTCTAAAAATATTAATATTACCAAAATCGTTTATTTTGATATAGGAAAAGTTAAAATCATGTAATTATAAACATTTGTAAATGATATAAATTAAGATTTAGTAAAATTGAATTGTAACATATATGTGTTTAGTTTTGTGTATATTAAACACTTTTAAATTTAACTTTGGTAACATATGTTGTAGTATTGTATGTATTTTAGGGTTACATTTTGGAAGCTTAACATTTTTTTGAAAAATTAAATTCTGACTTATATGTTTTTAATTTTACGTATACTAAACATTTTTAAAGTTGATTTTAAGTTTTATGAAGTGTTTGTTTCGATTTAGTTAGTTAGTTATTTTGAGTTAAGGGTTTAGGTGACTTAAATCTTCCAACAAATAATGCACTAGAAGTCGTATGGAAGAATAGTAAATTTAGGGCCTAGAAGACTTACTTGAAAGTCTTATGAATTGAAAATATTTAATTTTATTGGAATTTTTGTCTCTTTATACAAAAAAAAATTTACACATTCTTTCTCTTCCTCAAATGGCTGTAACAAAAATGTAATGTTTTTCATTTTAAAACTCTCTAATCTCTTAGAACTTAAAAACACCAAATTTTATATCAATTTCTTATTTTTATCTCATGTCTTTCTCACTAATTTATTTTGTTTATTTTGTAGGTTTTTCATCACATAATTTTCATCTTCCACTTCTTTAAAGGTATATCTATAAAACATATATTTTTCATTTGGTAACCTCTTGTTGATTAAAAGTTTTACCTTTTGAAAACTCTTTTTGTTGTTTTAAGTTCTTACTTTTTTTTTGAAGTTTTTCAATGTTTTGAAATCATTTGAATGCTTTTGGATATGAAGGTTTTTTCAGAACTGGGACAAACTTGGAAGATTTTCAGGAAAGTCTTCTCGGAAGTTTTCTAACATTTAACGCACTAAAAGACTTTTTGAAGTCTTCTGGCAGAGTCTTCTCTCATATCTCTTCTTTCATAACATATCTGGACGTTTGGGTAAGTCTCCATGGAGGAATTTTGGCAAGTCTCTGGTTGCTTAAAACACTTACCTCTTTCCCAAACTAAAATTCTCCACCCTCTCTTGAGTCTCTTAGAACTTGAAAACACCATTTATATCAATTTATCATTTTTATCTCATGTCTTTCTCACTAATTCATTTTGTTTTACAGGTTTTTTTATTACATGATTCTCTCTTGAGTCTCTTAGAACTTGAAAACACCAAACTTTATATCAATTTATCATTTTTATCTCATGTCTTTCTCACTAATTCATCTTGTTTTACAAGTTTTTGTATTATATGATTCTCATCTTCAACTACTTCAAATGTAGATATATTTTTTGGATATGTATTTTTGTGTGTTCTTTAAAGGTAGACATATCTCATCTTCCACTCATTTTCTCTGTTTTGAAGTCATTTAAACTTTTTTGATTTGTAGGTTTTTTAGATATAAGTCAGACTTTGGAAGATGTGAAGTTTTTTGGGAAGTCTTCTAACATATAATGCACTAGAAGATTTTATGGAAGTCTTCTGGCAGAGTATTCTCCCATGTTAAGTGGAGTCAAAGCTTATTTGTGGAGAATGATCTATAACAATTTTTATGGCCTGTTTTGTGATTTGTAGGTGTACTCTTTTAATTGTGAATTCTTTTGTAAATTTAAAAGAGATATTAATGAATTTTTTTGGGTAAATATGTTCATGTCTACAATATTATTTTTTCAAAAATACTTGACATTATTAAAGTTATTGATACAACTTTAATAGCAAAACACAATAACACAAAATTAGGCCAAATTACTACAACTAAGGAAGAAAACTTCTCAAGAACTTAGCCAAATTCACAAAATATTAAACATTACATAAGTTCAAACATATAACAGTTTCAACTAGACTCTTCTAGAAAGTCTTCCGGAAGACTTCTCATAAGACTTCTGAGAAGACTTCTCGAAAGACTTCTAGAAAGGCTTAAATTTAAAGCGGAATACTGAAATATAAGAGGAAAAGTTAAGCGGAAAGTTTAAGCGGAAAATTACAATTTAAGCGGAAAAATCAAATTTTAAGTGAAAATTGAAATTTCAAATTTCATGAAAGTTAAAAGTATATCTTATGACCTAATAAGACACATTAAACCATATTAATTTATATTCTTGAAGTTACTTAACACTTTGAAAGTTAAAAACATATCTTAAAGTTACTTAACAAGATTACAAAAAACAACTTATCGGATTAGGTAAAAACATTAATAAACATGAATGTTTGTAACCTCATAATTAAAACCAATTAAGTTATGGATTTCATTCAGAAACCCTAATATCAACTAATATACATGAATTAACGAAAAAATGTTACAAGTTCTTTATACTTTTAGAGAAAATGAAAATTTATTAAATTTTGACATAGAAGACTTCCATAGAAGTCGTCCAAAAGACTTCTAGAAAGTCTTCTATTTAGATCATTTTGCAATTGAAAATTTACAAAGGAAGACTTGCAGAGAAGTCTCCTCTATAGCAAACTTCTTTGAAAGTCTTCCTTTTGTAAATTTTGGCTTACTTTTTTTTGAAAAAAGCAAAAAATAGTAGAGTAGAATTTTTGGTAAGTCTTATAGGATAAACATGTTAGTTTTGCAATTGATCGAATTGTGTCAAAATTTTGACTTTTTCTAGAAGTATTCCACCAGAAAATATTACATTTAACTAGACGACTTCCAAATAATTCGTTTAAGATTACTTTTGCAATTAAAAAATAAAACTTAAATATTTAATTTTAATTAGACGATTTCATGTAAGTCTTCCAGCAGACGACTTACACGTAAGTCTTCTGTAATAACCAAGGTTTGACCAAAATCTCAGAATAAAATTCTGGAAGACTTCCGTGTAATTCGTCTTCCGGAATACTTACATGGAAGTCCTCTAATTAAAATTAAATATTTGAGTTTTATTTTTCAATTGCAAAAGTAACATGAGACAACTTTCACCGATAGTGAGAAAATTTCCACCGAGAGTTAAATTTCTGTGTAAGTCATCTAGAGAAAGTTAAATTTCTGACGCAATCTAGTCAATTGCAAAACTAACATATTTATCCTAGACGACTTACCGGAAAGTCTTCTCTGCTATTTCGAAATATTTTTGTTAACAAAAAAAAATTGGAAGACTTCCAGAGAAGCCGTCTCTAGAAAACACACATAAGTGTTACTTTGAATCAATATATAATAAACAATTTTATGTGGTACTAAGTGTTACTTTGGCTTATTGGTATATAAAGTTTTTCACGCCTTAAAGTAACCTGGGTTTCAACTCCCATAATTAAATCTATAAGATACTTCCTATGTTTTATATTAAGTGTCACTTCAGCTTTGTGCACACGGATTAAAGAAATAATTATTTTACATATTTTTATAAAAAAAACGTAATTACATATATACCTAACCATATTTCAGCCAATAGAAAAATAAATTACACTATAAAACTAATAAATTTTGCATCGAAAGTCAAAAACGCAACTTATTTTGTAACAAAAAAAATCTCTACAACGACACTTAATATAAAACAAAAGGAGTATTCTTTTAATGAAACGGTGTCGTTTTAGTATCAAATCGCATAAGTTAACAGTTGATTAACATATGTTATGTTCAAAATAGTTTTAAGCAAGTTTAAAAATAGTTTAAACAATTTATTTGAATTTATATATAGTTTGGGATGAAATACATATAACATTGGTTCGAATCCCAAAATTTTAAATGTTTTAAAATTTTCTTTTAATGAAACAGTGCCATTATAATATCAAATCACATAAATTAACGGTTAGTTAACATCTATTTCAGTTAAATAATTTAAACATATTTTAAAAGTTTAGGTAATTTATTTAAATTTATATGTAATTCTCGATAAAATACGCATTTATCTGTAGCTCGAGAATGGAATAAGTACCACAGAAAAAAATATGGTTTGGAAACGTCCTTTTACCCGTCATGATTCAGGGATATATGTTCATTTATTCTGGATTATCAAATCAAATTGCTATGTGGAATTTCAGAATAACACATGGTGATTAACTAGTGTATTTAGTAGATCATCTATTATAGATGTTCAGTTGGTAAAACGGGTGTGGACTATGATTAATCATCTAACTGATGAAATATTAGGGTCACCTCTTTAAAAGTTAATGCCTCCAAAATTATTATTACGGCTCTTCTACCATCATCTCTTAAGCTTTATTGGCTATTATGTCTCTAGGGTCATAGCATGTTATTTACTAAGATACCCATGAAGCTTTGTTGTTTGTTGATTTCGTTAATAAGGAGTTATTTATCTTCTTGGGGATATTTATATTGACGAATGTTATATAAGCACAACTTAACGTTATTTAGTCTTCAAAAGGTGTTTGAATCATGATCTTGATTCGCAGTCCGTCAAACCAAATACAACTTTGCATGAATCATTGATAATATTCCCCTAGAGTTCAACCATGACAAATTAAATTTATTCAACTGAGTAATGGGCAGACTCTCAGTGATAGAAAAGCAGCAGATTTTTTGAGTTTAAACGAGCTTCGGATTCCAAATTCCTAATCATAGCCTTTATGTGACACCCGACTATTGAAATGGTCGGCGATATCATGACAATTGTCTTTAGCCAGAAGACCTAAATAATGTGTCTTTAGGATCACATGACGTCTTTGACAAAAACTCATCAATATGAACTGAACCTGAAATGGAAAAGAAGGAGGAAGAGCGAGCATTTTGACAAAAACTCGGTGAGGGAAGCTTCATGAGCCCTGAAATCATCACCCGACTTTACCACACAACATAACAAAAGCTCTACCTAGAACATCCAATAAAACAAGAGCAATCAACAAGAAACGAGGATAAACCCCAACGGTGCCAACATGAGACCACACCACCTCGTTCGGTCCCCGCGTCCCTCATGTTGTCACGGGAGAGCTTGCCACATACGTTGTGATACGCCCTAAACTGAAGGATCACTCTGAAATTGGTAAGGGATATGATCTCAGACGGATCGAATGAGAAATGATGGATTGAAGGGTCGCACAATAGTTGCGGAAGGCTGTTGATATTTCCAACTCCAGTTGCTGCTTGATATGACGCACAAGTCCAGCAAAAAGGAGAAATGGATGGATCGAAGGGTCGTACAGCAAATGCGGAAGGCTGCTGATATTCCCAACTCAATGTCCTAGGATATGACGCACCTAAACGACAAAGAGGATGATTCCCTGGATATGACGCACCAGGACGAATCGAAAAGTTCCCGAAGGAACGAAACCGAGAAATACTCTCAAGGTTTCCAAAAATATAACTCACAACTTATTTTATTTCATTGATCAAATGGCCTTTATATAATAGGCAAGGAGTACATGAAAGGTTGGAATACAAAGGGCTAGTCAATCCTTGAAACTAGAAAACTAATAAACAAAGAAGACTTGACTAGAAGTTGGAAAGCTTGCACATTTTGACTCTTGATCTTCAAAATTCGTCACTCTTTTTGACCAGAAAATAAAGCAAGTATTTTGGGCCATTTTTGAACTTGTAACACCTCCAAAATGGGTTGGACCATATATATAATATATTCATTGGATATTTCATTGCTCTCCATGCCCAAAACTTCATATATTAGCCCGAGATCGCATCACAAATACCCGAACCTGTTTTATATACATTGGTTATTCGGTTATTTTCAGGTTCCTATTTATAAGAATCGAACCCACCCAGACTCGGGAGGCCCCGACTCAAACCCGATCCGAAATTTTGTAATACCCGAATGGGATCTAATTTCAAAATCTGAAAAACCTAAAACCCAAAAGAACCAATCCGTACCCGAACGGATACCCAAATGCCCAATCCTAATTACTTCCTTTGTGCATCTCACTTGTGCGATTTCAGTCGTTGCTTCGTTTCTTTTAATCAAATGGCACATTCCATTGGCATTTTAGAGTACGCTAAAAGTAAATAATACATATTAATTTTATAACAGTGTTCTGTCTAAGCGTAGACCATACTTAAGCTAACTAGCTAAGTATGAAATAATTATCAATATTAGAAATGAATTTGATCTCATAAAGTGTCACATCCCGGCTCGCCAGTATGTGGATTTTTTTGTTAAATTGGACTAAAGCCCATCTTTTTTTTTTTTAATTCAGGTCCGTGTATTAAACTCTAGGGTTTCCTTTTCTTTTACTATAAAAATGAGGCTTTCCCTTCTCTTCTCTCCCATGTAAAAACTAGAGCGAAACCCTGCAGAGTTCCAGAGAGATTTAAAAACTTTAGTCGTCAAAGTTCCTCATTTTCTCTTCTCTCTTGGCTGACCTCTCTTTCCTCTTTTTCGCCGATGTCTCTTTCTCCTCATTGGTTATCGTTCGTTGTACACCGAAGCCAAGCTGTCGGAGATCACCAATGAACCGATCATGGTCCGTATCTAGATCTCCCCTCTTCCTTTTCATAGATCATATCACCGGTAAAGTAAAGAACCATAGTTCTCATTTTCTCCATCTCGTTCTTCTCTTTTATATTGGATCTCTCATACAAGATCTTTTGGTGGTAGCACCTACTCACTTCCTTGTAGATTTGGTTCGTGGAAAGTCATAAGCTTCAGATATGTTTCTTCTCTCTTTTCCATTTACAGATCTAAGTCCAAAGTGAGAACTGATGTGTCCTTCCTTCTTTCAATATTGATTCATAGTAGAAGTATTTATCTAAATAATTCATACCTACGTGTTATCTATAAGCATACGCGTACTTTTTTGATAAATGAATTATATCATATATATCCATATATATTGTATTGTAATTTGTGAAAGGCATAGATCTATTGCTAGGTTGTTAAAACATGGTTGAATGATGTTTGAGGATTGTATGTGATGATTGTATTGACTAGGGTTATGGTAATTGTGGGAGATGTATATGTGGGTGGTGTATATAAGTTAGAGAAAGGCATAAGGCCTATGTGTGTCGGTGCAACGTGGTGGAAGTACGTAAGTCTCGGGCGTTGCATCGTTTTTTGTTGGATCATGTTGAAATCGTGTGAGTTGGCATGATTCATCGCCGGAGCGGGCATGCGGCATGCATGTGTGTGAAGTAAGAACGTAGTAGCGTGATGTCATTGTGACAACGTGAAACGTATGAACATGGTGGCGGATCACGCGAGAACCAAAATCGGTAACGTGATTGCGTGAAGGCATGGAACTCGTAGAGTCAACGTGATGTCGTGGAGACAACGTGATGCACCCCAGTACGTGGAACCAGCCCAGCATGGTGATCAGGACGAGCAGATCAGTCCAACCGAGGTTCGCCCATCCGACCGTACCAGATCAACGAACAGTGCCGTTTACAGAATCAACCTGCGTACATCCGGAAATGACCTAAGGCTGGAACCACGACCTAATGAACGAATCGACTGTCCCACAGCAAGTCTTTCCCAACCCATTCGACATTCTAAGACCAATAGTCAAGCCAGAACTCAAGATCAACGAGTGGAACCGGAGTTAGGACGCAACACGTCACTTCTGGCCCGTTTGGTACGTACCGCATGGCCCGAAGGACATGAACATGACTTTTCCGACCAGATTGAAGATTTCACGATGATCGATCCTTCTAATCTCTCTAAAGCAAGGATACTTAAGCTCTCTGAAGATTTGGTTCATCTAAATTGTTCATCCGTTCACGAAAGTTCATCCAACACCCACACAGACACACCACAGTACGTCCTGCTCCTTACCGCGGTACACCCGCTGGGTACAAACGAACCTGGACAGTAGCCGAAGGGTCATCTGTTGACCAGACTAGATTCGGACGAACCTGGACAAGTACACCAAGGGTCATTCGACCAGATCAAGAACCGAAGAGTCATTTTGACTATTTTTCATCTTTTTCCACAAAACTCTAAGTCCTTTCACATACCTTTTGTTACTATAAATATGTAACCTCATTTCAGCAATAAGATCATTCGATTATCATCTTTGTTTTGAGTTAAACTCTTTGTTCTTTGAAGAACTCTTCTTGTTTTCTTGGTGAGTCATATCCGAGTAAAACAAACCTCGAATCGTTGGTCTTGTGAGTCATATCAAGCGACGACTAGAGCATCTTCCTTTGGTGGACTTGTGAGTCATATCAAGCGCCAACTGAAGACGGGAATATCGGAGGCCTTCCGCAACTTTCGTGCGACCCTTCAATCCATCCAGTTCTCATCCGTGAGTTCATATCCAAACCAATCCGGTCGAGTGATCCTATCTAAGGGCGTATCAAGTGGTACCAGAGCCACTCTTCCGGTATTGTCTATTCATTCATCTTTCTCATCTTCCATTTTCTTCAAACACTTCTTCTTCTATCTATCTTAAATCCGGGCCCCTCATTACCATCCACTAATATTAAAAAAAAAAAAAAAAGAAAAATCTCGATCAAAAAAAAAAAAGATTCAAGAGTTTGATTTGTGGATTGGTGGTGGAAGAGAAAGCCTGCAGGCTGAGGAGAAATCCAGCCTTTGAGGAGGTTAAAGCGGATTTCAAAACCCCAAAAATCTCTTATCTTTCTATCTTGAGAAATTCCCTCTTGTTTACTTGGAATTGTCCATTGGAATTCGTGATCAGTTCTCTTAGAACCTAGAGTGGAAACTCGTGTGTGCGATCACCAAAAATCTGAGAGAAACACGTGTGTGGGTGAGAATCAAACACTTGAGAGTGTGAGGTTTTTTGTCTAACGTTTTGTGTTTAAGAAATTTCAGGAACCATGAGTAGTGAAGGAGAAAGAAACCAACCCGGAAACTCATTTGCTGGATTGTCTAACCTACAAATGCGTGCTTTGAATGATTCCATGACTAACTTGATGAATGCAGGTTTAAAACAGATCCATCAAAGGCTTGATGAACTTCAGGCTAGCCAACAAACTCATACTAGAACCAGAGCAAGAAGAGATCGCCCAAGGAGGTACAACCGGTCCGATGATGAGACCTTAGGGGAAGATCTTCAAGAGGATGAAGTCAGGTCAACCAACCGACCTAGGAGAGGTCATAGGAACCGAGAGCAAGGTGATGTCAATCCATTTGCTAGAAATGATCGTGCTGATGATAGCTTAGGAGGATTGAAACTAAAAATCCCAACTTTTGATGGTAAAAACGATCCTGATGCTTTCCTTGAATGGGAAAGAAAGATTGAACTTGTCTTTGACTGTCAAAACTTTTCTGATCTTAAGAAAGTTAGATTGGCTAGTACTGAATTCTCTGGCTATGCTATTAACTGGTATGACCAAGTTGTGACTCATAGGAGGAGAACAGGTGAAAGGCCAATTGAAACATGGGATGAACTTACCATGCTGATGAGGAGACGATTTGTCCCTGCTCACTATCACTGAGACCTCCACCAGAGGTTGAGACGCCTACTTCAGGGCACCAAGTCTGTGGAAGCCTACTACCAAGAGATGGAGATCTTGATGATCAAGTCTGATGTGGACGAGCCTATGGATGCCACAATGGCACGATTTCTTTCAGGTCTCAACCGTGACATCCAAGATCGTATGGAGCTTCAAGAGTATGGTAGTGTGGAGAAAATGTTACACAAGGCCATTTTGATTGAACAACAAGTCAAAAGAAAGAACTACTCAAGGCCGGCGCTTGCTCCCAAACCGGCATACGCTCCAAAACCAAGCTATCCAGACAAAGGTAAGTCTTCTCCCACAACACATAATGATTTTAAGACTAATGTTCCTGCTCGTGTGGACAAAGGAAAGGAAGTTGAGACTTCTGGCCGAGTAAGAGACATTAGGTGCTTCAAGTGTCAAGGTCTAGGGCACTATGCCAAAAACTGCCCCAACCAACGAGTGATGATTCTCATGGATAATGGTGAGGTGGAGTCCGAGGATGAAGAGGAGGACAAGGAGGATTTGGGTCCTATCTTTGATGAGGAAGAGGAAGCCTTTGACTATCCACACCACGAACCTTTGCTTGTTACTAGAAAGGGCATGGACGAACCCATCTTCGATGAGGAGGATGACCGGCTGGTCGATGTTTTCGGCCCAATCTTTGACGCAGAATCTGGTCCAATTTATGATGAGGAAGATTGCTTCGACCATCCCGCTCACGGTCCACTACTTGTCACAAGGCGATCTTTGAGTGTTCAGCCCAAAACCAATGAAAAAGAACAAAGGGAGAATCTCTTTCATTCTCGTTGTCTTGTTTCTGAAAAAGTTTGTTCTTTGATCATTGATGGTGGAAGTTGTACTAATTTTGCTAGTGACACTCTTGTCAGGAAACTTGGACTTGTGACTAAGCCGCTCTCTCGACCTTTCCGGCTTGAGTGGCTAAATGAAGCTGGCGAGCAAATGGTGAAAGAACAAGTCACCGTCCCTCTTACCATCGGACGATACGAAGACGAGGTTGTGTGTAACGTCCTTCTGATATCTTACATATTTGCATGGTTTTGGTCATCTCTTTTGATGCATTTTAAGCATATAGGATATCATTTAGGCATATTTAGGTTGCATTCCATTACATTTGTCTATGTCAGGTGTTGGAGATGCTTATTGGTGAGTTTGGAGGCAATTGGGGCTAATAAAGTGAAGTTTGGAGCAAAATGGGAGTGTAGCGACCAGGCGTAGCGACCAGGAGTGGTCGCTACAGACCCACAGGAGAAATGCGGATGCCGTAGCGACCAGGCGTAGCGACCAGGCGTGGTCGCTACAGACCCACAAGAGAAATGCGGATGCCGTAGCGACCAGGCGTAGCGACCAGGCGTGGTCGCTACAGGAAAAAATCCTGAGGAGCTGAAATATTCTAAGTGTCGTAGCGACCAGGCGTAGCGACCACAGCTGGTCGCTACAGGCAAAAATACCCAAATTTTTATGGGTCAACCCGGGTTTGTTGGGTGGATCCGACTCGTTTTTTGGACTCCTATATATAGTTTTAGACCCTAAAACCCTAGGGGGATCTCTTTTTCTCTCAAAAACTTTGTCTAAACTAAAAAAACTTGAATCTTTTGATCATTGGAAGGAAATACTTCATCTTTTATTGTGTTTTTCTTGCTCATTGACATGATTTGTCTTGAATCTCATATGGGTTTAAGGTTTCTCATGAAAAGTATTGAGTAGTGAACTTGTGATTCATGGGTTAAGTAGATTAGGGTGTTTAAGTGGATATTTAGGATGTCTCTTGCTTTATTAACATTGTTTTATGCTTATTAGGTATTCTTAATGCTAGATTAGCCTTGATCAAGTTGATTTAGAGCTTAAGTACTTTCATGCCCGAAAGGTGTTCGATGAAATGCTTGAACCAACCTAATATTGTCTTTTACATGTCTAGCCAATGACAATTGATGTTAGAGATGTTAAATGGTTAATAGACTTGTGATTTATGCATGCTTGATTGTGTTAGGCCAACGACAGTTGATGTTTAATGCTTGATTAGCATAGGGATTATTGTCACGACAGTGGATTAGTCTATTTTATGAGTTCTAGACCTATAGACTTGTTGATTATTTTGTTTGTGCATCCTATATTGAATCTTGATCACCCGATATCGATTATCTTGCCCATGGATCCATCCTTAGCTATTGATTAAAAGTTTGATTCTTGCACTTATTTCTTGCTTGAATTTGAGATCACTTTGTTTATAATTCTAGGAGTTTAGCTTGTTACAAACCATCAATCTTCTTATTTGCTTAGATTAGGAAAGTTTGTGTATTCTTAGTGTTATAGATCATTAGTTCCTTGTGGATTCGATCCTAAAGTGCTGCATCGATATACCATTCGATTGTGGTAGCGTGCACATTAGGTTAATTGGCCTGTGGTAAAACGCAGTAATCAATTTGGCGCCGTTGCCGGGGAACTAAGTAGATTTATCATTAGGATTTTAAACTTTCTTGAGATTAAGCTTTCTTTTCTTATGCTTTGTTTTGCTTTGTATAGTTATTAACCTTTTATTCTAGCTTTTGTTCTTTGCAGTAATGGCTGCAAGCTACTTTGATTGGCCACAAGAAGAGGAAGACACATTTGAAGATCACATGGAAGATGATGAGCCATATGTGGAGCCACCCTTCGATGAAAGTGTGCTCACACCAGAACAGAGTGTGAAGGTAGATGAGCTTTGCAAAGAGAACCCAATGTTGACAAGGAGTGACATGGCAGTGATGCTAAGGTTGAATCTTATGCAACACCGGGCAACACTAGAAGGAAGAGAGCTCACAGGTACTGAGATAAGGATTGCTCATCAGCTCAAAGAGGTATTTTATTGGGTTCCACCAACCCAACTAGAAGGTATAAGCGATTCTACTTTTGAACTTCATTATTTTGAGGATAGTCGCTTGCCTTGTGTTGAAGATATTGCCTCTGATTTGAATTCTCATGTGTTCATCAACGAATGTCTTGATCTGATATGTGAAACTAGAAAACTAGATGACTTGAGAGTAGAAAAGATTGCTAGAGATCATCTTGAAGTTTGTTTTGACAAGGACTATCTTTGTGCTTCAATTGATCTTGAAACTGAATTTTTTATGCTTGATGAACCTAGACCTCTTCTTGAACTAGCTGATCTAGGGGATGAACTTGATGTGGATAAGCTTTTGCTTGAGCTAGAAAACCCCATTGGCCAAAACAATGATGAGAATAAGAATATTGTGTTTTATTTGATTGATGGGGATAGAGTTGACTACTTTGTTAAAACATCGTTTGAGCCTGTAGTTGACTTTGTGTTTCCACCAAATGCATTTGATTCTCATGAACATCTGAACCTAAAGGAGCATTTTATAACTCATGCTACATCTCTTGTGAAGCTCTTTGATGAAAAATCTGTCTATTTTCTATGGACAGTAGTGTGCTCCTTTGCGCACTTTGTTTCTTGTTCTTGTAGGAGAAGGATCAAAGGTGCACTGGCTCAACCTTTCGATTCTTGTGATTAACAAGGACACCAAGTCAAGCTAGAGACTTAAAACAAGCGCGCTTGGGAGGCATTCCCATGTTTATCCTTTGTATATATTTTTATTTATCTCTTATCTTGCTTTAGTGCGTTTGAATAAGCTTAGGGACAAGTTTGAGGGAGTTCTAAATCTTTCCAAGAGGTCATGCCAAAACTGCCAAAGTCTCAACAAGTCGTCCCTCCTCATTCCCTCTTCTCATCAAGCCAACTCCAAGTAAGTGCATCTCCACCTTTGTAAATACTTAGTTCTTTCATATTTTCTCTCTTTTGATCTCTCTTTCAAATTTACTACCACACAAGAGACTGTGTGAAGTAAGTTTGGGGGAGAGTCTACCATCTCACATTGTGTTTTGTTTTGTTTACTTGTCATGAGTCTCATGCATTGCATTGTACATACTTATTTGCATAGAAAAAAAAATTGAAAATTTTCGAAAACACCAAAACAAGCATTTAGATTTTTATTTTGTTTCATTTTCATCCTTAAGATTGAGTCTAGAAGCATTTAGGTTGCATCCATATACATAAGGAGTTGTGTTTTAATTGCCTTGAAAAGAACACATGTCTAGAACTCAACATGATACCCTAGCTAAACATATCAAGTAGCTTAAACATCTTAAAAAAAAAAACTTGTATGCTTCGAGCCTTGAAGACTCTTCTTGAAACTTGTTGTGAGCTTGATATTGACTAGTTCTTGAAACCAACTCCAACCTACTTGAGGCATAATGAACTTAATTTCTCTTGCTTATGGGCACTTGCATACTCAAACATGGATCTCATACACATTTGGGTTATCTTATTCCATTCATTACCCTATTGATAACCCAAATGGCACCTCCATACCCATGAACCCTTACCATTCTTTGAAACCACCATTGATTTGCTTGTGTGAGGCCTCTTATTGATAGCTTGTCATGTGCAAAATCTTGAGAGTATTGGGAGCGACATAGCTTTGTTCTCATCTTTCGCTAGCATTAGGACCTCACTTGAGCTAGCATTTAGGATTGTGGTTGGGTTTGTGTGCTTTTGAGTTTAAGATTTTGGGTTTGAGAAAAGACAAGAACTAAAAGAATGAACAAAGAGAGTGCTATAAGAAGAGAAATCCATAGGGACAAAAGAAAATAAGAAAAGAAAAGCTCTAGATGTGTCAAATAGAACCCCCCAAAAAAAAAAGAAAAAAAAGAATGGGGAAAGATAAAAAAGAAAGAGAGCTAGAGCTAAATGTTATTAAAGATGAAAAGTCCCTAGTTGGTTAAGTAAAAGAAAAAGAAAAGAGTGTTCATTAGGTGAGTGATGAGATGGGTGTTATCTTTGGGTTTTGGGATGAGGAAGAAGAAAGATAGAACTTGGAGTCATTTGAAAAAAGGTAGTTTGATGGGAATCAATCTATGTATGCATGAATTGCTCCTTATCTTAGATAAATTTTGCATAATGATCAAGCTCCTATTTTTGAGTGATTACCACTTTAAAAAGATGTATTTGAAACCTTCTCTTCTTTCACATTAGACCATTTTCACTCACCAAACCAAATGATTGAGATCAAGTTCCCATTTGCAAGAATTCACCTTATTTGCTTGTTAATAAATGTGAGAGTTGGTTGAAAGACTTGTTGATTGATGAGTGAATGACTTGTGTAAAGATATTGGAGTTGAGATAGACCTTGAGAAGCTAGAGTGTAATAGGAAAGATTGTTCATGCTACTTGCTATGTTTACCTAGGATGTGATGTTGAAGGCTAGGAAGTGTATCTTTTGGTTCTGAGCTCCCATCTTCAAACCCCTCTCTCTTGCTTGTTTTTGAAAGTTCACTTGAGGACAAGTAAATGACAAGTTTGGGGGAGTTGATATCTTACATATTTGCATGGTTTTGGTCATCTCTTTTGATGCATTTTAAGCATATAGGATATCATTTAGGCATATTTAGGTTGCATTCCATTACATTTGTCTATGTCAGGTGTTGGAGATGCTTATTGGTGAGTTTGGAGGCAATTGGGGCTAATAAAGTGAAGTTTGGAGCAAAATGGGAGTGTAGCGACCAGGCGTAGCGACCAGGAGTGGTCGCTACAGACCCACAGGAGAAATGCGGATGCCGTAGCGACCAGGCGTAGCGACCAGGCGTGGTCGCTACAGACCCACAAGAGAAATGCGGATGCCGTAGCGACCAGGCGTAGCGACCAGGCGTGGTCGCTACAGGAAAAAATCCTGAGGAGCTGAAATATTCTAAGTGTCGTAGCGACCAGGCGTAGCGACCACAGCTGGTCGCTACAGGCAAAAATACCCAAATTTTTATGGGTCAACCCGGGTTTGTTGGGTGGATCCGACTCGTTTTTTGGACTCCTATATATAGTTTTAGACCCTAAAACCCTAGGGGATCTCTTTTTCTCTCAAAAACTTTGTCTAAACTAAAAAAACTTGAATCTTTTGATCATTGGAAGGAAATACTTCATCTTTTATTGTGTTTTTCTTGCTCATTGACATGATTTGTCTTGAATCTCATATGGGTTTAAGGTTTCTCATGAAAAGTATTGAGTAGTGAACTTGTGATTCATGGGTTAAGTAGATTAGGGTGTTTAAGTGGATATTTAGGATGTCTCTTGCTTTATTAACATTGTTTTATGCTTATTAGGTATTCTTAATGCTAGATTAGCCTTGATCAAGTTGATTTAGAGCTTAAGTACTTTCATGCCCGAAAGGTGTTCGATGAAATGCTTGAACCAACCTAATATTGTCTTTTACATGTCTAGCCAATGACAATTGATGTTAGAGATGTTAAATGGTTAATAGACTTGTGATTTATGCATGCTTGATTGTGTTAGGCCAACGACAGTTGATGTTTAATGCTTGATTAGCATAGGGATTATTGTCACGACAGTGGATTAGTCTATTTTATGAGTTCTAGACCTATAGACTTGTTGATTATTTTGTTTGTGCATCCTATATTGAATCTTGATCACCCGATATCGATTATCTTGCCCATGGATCCATCCTTAGCTATTGATTAAAAGTTTGATTCTTGCACTTATTTCTTGCTTGAATTTGAGATCACTTTGTTTATAATTCTAGGAGTTTAGCTTGTTACAAACCATCAATCTTCTTATTTGCTTAGATTAGGAAAGTTTGTGTATTCTTAGTGTTATAGATCATCAGTTCCTTGTGGATTCGATCCTAAAGTGATGCATCGATATACCATTCGATTGTGGTAGCGTGCACATTAGGTTAATTGGCCTGTGGTAAAACGCAGTAATCACCTTCCCATGGACGCATACCATATTCTCTTGGGCCGGCCATGGCAGTTTGACAAGAAGGCCGTGCATGATGGCTACACAAACCGACACTCATTTGATCATAAAGGCAAGAAGATCACGTTGGTCCCAATGACTCCTTTGGAAGTTCACCAAGATCAGATCCAGCTCAAGAGGAGTCGAGACAAGAAACCCAAGAAGGACGAACCGGAAACATCCACTCGAAATTCCAACTTCTTTATTAAAGAAAGTCAGGTCAGGAAATCTCTTTACTCTCAAAAGCCACTTCTTTTACTCGTGTACAAAGAATCTCTTATGGCTGCTCCTTCTTCTGACCTTGCACCGGAGATTCCGAGTGAACTTCTAGACCTTTTGCAGGAGTTTTCTGATGTTTTTCCAGATGAGAACCCCAAGGGACTGCCACCAGTTTGAGGCATTGAGCATCAGATAGATTTTGTTCTAGGTGCATCTCTACCGAATCGACCAGCTTATCGTACCAATCCGGTGGAGACCAAGGAACTTCAGAAACAGATTGGTGACCTTCTCGACAAAGGTTACATCCGGGAGAGCCTTAGTCCTTGTGTCGTACCAGTTCTGTTGGTACCCAAAAAGGATGGTTCATGGCGTATGTGTGTGGACTGCCGTGCCATCAACAACATTACGGTAAAATATAGACATCCCATTCCTAGGCTTGATGACATACTTGATGAGTTGCATAGTTCATGTGTCTTCTCTAAGATTGATTTGAAAAGTGGTTACCATCAGATTAGGATGAAGGAAGGTGATGAATGGAAAACTGTATTTAAGACCAAACTAGGGTTGTATGAATGGCTTGTGATGCCATTTGGGCTTACTAATGCACCTAGTACTTTCATGCGTTTGATGAATCACGTCTTGAGATCCTTCATTGGTCATTTTGTGGTAGTTTACTTTGATGACATTCTTATCTACAGCAAGAACCTAGAAGATCATAGGATGCACTTGAAATCTGTTCTTTGTAGAGATGGCTTCAAGCTCAAATTGATGTTCTGCGTTTTACCACAGGCCAATTAACCTAAGTGCACGCTACCACAATCGAATGGTATATCGATGCAGCACTTTAGGATCGAATCCACAGAGAACTAGTGATCTATAACACTAAGAATACACAAAATTTCCTAATCTAAGCAAACAAGGGAAGATGGGTGATTTGTAACAAACTAAACTCCTAGAATTATGAACAATGTGATCTCAAATTCAAACAAGAAACAAGTGCAAGAATCAAACTTTAAATCAATAGCTAAGGATAGATCCATGGGCAAGATCATCGATATCGGGTGATCAAGATTCAATCTAGGATGCTCAAACAAAACAATCAACAAGTCTATAGGTCTAAACCTCGTTCAAATAGACTAATCCACTCCCGTGACAATAGCCCCTATGCTAATCATGAATTAAACATCAACTCCCGTTGGCCTTACCCAATCAAGCATGCATAAAACACAAGTCTACTAACCACTAAACATCTTGACAACAACTCCCGTTGGCCAAGCATGTATAGGACAATACTAGGTTGTTCAAGCATTTCATCGAACACCTTCCGGGCGTGAAACTACTTATGATCTAGATTAGATTTCCCAATCTTAACCTAGCATTAAAATCACCTAATAAGCCATAGAACAAAGTTAATCAAGCAAGAATCATCCTAAACATCCTCCTAATCACCCTAATCTACTTAACCCATAAATCTAAGAATGTCTACTCAATGAACTCCATGATAAACCTTAAATCTATGGGAGATTCAAGGTTAATCATGTTATGAGAATGAGAAACAAGAATTAAGATGAAGAACTTCCTTAAAAATGATCAAAGATTCAAGCTTTTACAATATGAAACAAAGTCTTAGAGAGAAAATTGAGATCCTCCAGGGTTTTTGGGGGCTAAAACTATATGTAAGAGGGTAAAAACTCGAGCTGGTTTGATCCCATAAACCAAGTCAAACCGGAATAAACCGGTCAATAGTGACTTTTCTTCTGTGTAGCGGCCACTGCATCCCGCTACACCATCCAGATATGGAGCAGGGATTGGAGGTACATTATTTGCAAAACAGGTCCTTCAGCTTCTGGACAATTACGAATTGACCCCAAGACTATTGAATGTGCAGAAACGTCCTCGCGTAATCAGCCCAAAAGTTCTAATCGTGCAATTTAGCCCATGCGATATTCTGGATTTGCAACCTTAGTCCCTGACCTCTTGTTAACATCACATTTTAACCCCAAACTTCCATAATGTACAATTTAACCCTTGATTTTCGCCTTAAACTTCCAATTGTTCAATCTAAACCCTGTCAAATGCAATTATGCATGCAAATGCAATATAAAGACCTAAATGCAACCTAAAATGATAATAATGAACTAAAATATGAATCTAAAACTTAACAAAATTAAGAGATATCATACTTTCATGCGTTTGATGAATCACGTCTTGAGATCCTTCATTGGTCATTTTGTGGTAGTTTACTTTGATGACATTCTTATCTACAGCAAGAACCTAGAAGATCATAGGATGCACTTGAAATCTGTTCTTTGTAGAGATGGCTTCAAGCTCAAATTGATGTTCTGCGTTTTACCACAGGCCAATTAACCTAAGTGCACGCTACCACAATCGAATGGTATATCGATGCAGCACTTTAGGATCGAATCCACAGAGAACTAGTGATCTATAACACTAAGAATACACAAAATTTCCTAATCTAAGCAAATAGAAGAAGATGGGTGATTTGTAACAAACTAAACTCCTAGAATTATGAACAATGTGATCTCAAATTCAAACAAGAAACAAGTGCAAGAATCAAACTTTAAATCAATAGCTAAGGATAGATCCATGGGCAAGATCATCGATATCGGGTGATCAAGATTCAATCTAGGATGCTCAAACAAAACAATCAACAAGTCTATAGGTCTAAACCTCGTTCAAATAGACTAATCCACTCCCGTGACAATAGCCCCTATGCTAATCATGAATTAGACATCAACTCCCGTTGGCCTTACCCAATCAAGCATGCATAAAACACAAGTCTACTAACCACTAAACATCTTGACAACAACTCCCGTTGGCCAAGCATGTATAGGACAATACTAGGTTGTTCAAGCATTTCATCGAACACCTTCCGGGCGTGAAACTACTTATGATCTAGATTAGATTTCCCAACCTTAACCTAGCATTAAAATCACCTAATAAGCCATAGAACAAAGTTAATCAAGCAAGAATCATCCTAAACATTCACCTAATCACCCTAATCTACTTAACCCATGAATCTAAGAATGTTTACTCAATAAACTCCATGATAAACCTTAAATCTATGTGAGATTCAAGGTTAATAATGTAAGAGAAACAAGATAAGATGAAGTACTTCCTTAGAAATCAACAAAGATTCAAGCTTTTACAATCCAAAATAAGTTCTTTTGAGAGAAAATGAGATCCTCTAGGGTTTTTGGGGGCTAAAACTATATGTAAGAGGGTAAAAACTCGAGCTGGTTTGATCCCATAAACCAAGTCAAACCGGAATAAACCGGTCAATAGTGACTTTTCTTCTGTGTAGCGGCCACTGCATCCCGCTACACCATCCAGATATGGAGCAGGGATTGGAGGTACATTATTTGCAAAACAGGTCCTTCAGCTTCTGGACAATTACGAATTGACCCCAAGACTATTGAATGTGCAGAAACGTCCTCGCGTAATCAGCCCAAAAGTTCTAATCGTGCAATTTAGCCCATGCGATATTCTGGATTTGCAACCTTAGTCCCTGACCTCTTGTTAACATCACATTTTAACCCCAAACTTCCATAATGTACAATTTAACCCTTGATTTTCGCCTTAAACTTCCAATTGTTCAATCTAAACCCTGTCAAATGCAATTATGCATGCAAATGCAATATAAAGACCTAAATGCAACCTAAAATGATAATAATGAACTAAAATATGAATCTAAAACTTAACAAAATTAAGAGATATCATACTTTCATGCGTTTGATGAATCACGTCTTGAGATCCTTCATTGGTCATTTTGTGGTAGTTTACTTTGATGACATTCTTATCTACAGCAAGAACCTAGAAGATCATAGGATGCACTTGAAATCTGTTCTTGAAATTCTTAGAAAAGAGAGGCTTTTTGCAAATCTTGGTAAATGCTCTTTTGGAACAGATAACGTGGTGTTTTGTTGTAGGTGCAGATGGACTAAGAGTAGACGAGGAAAAGATCAAAGCTATCCGGGATTGGCCTAGTCCATCGACCGTAGGCGAAGTGAGAAGCTTCCATGGCCTTGCCGGCTTCTATAGGCGGTTTGTTCCGAACTTCAGTACCATTGCAGCCCCATTGACTGAAGTAATCAAGAAGAATGTCGGGTTCAAGTGGGAACAAGCTCAAGAAGAGGCATTTCAGATTCTAAAAAGGAAGTTGACTCAAGCTCCTTTACTTGTACTTCCTGATTTTTCTAAGACCTTTGAGATTGAATGTGATGCTTCAGGAGTTGGTATTGGTGCTGTCTTGATGCAGGATAGGAAACCCATCGCCTACTTCAGTGAGAAACTTGGAGGCGCCACACTCAACTACCCTACTTACGACCAAGAGCTATATGCTCTGGTGAGAGCTCTACAAACATGGCAGCACTACCTTTGGCCTAAGGAGTTTGTGATCCACACCGACCATCAATCCTTGAAACATCTTAAGGGCCAACAAAAGCTGAACAAGAGGCATGCACGTTGGGTGGAGTTCATTGAGACATTTCCTTATGTCATTAAGTACAAACAAGGTAAGGACAATGTAGTGGCCGATGCCTTGTCCAGAAGGTATGTACTTCTTTCAGCTCTTGAGACAAAGTTGCTTGGTTTTGAATTTATCAAGGATTTATATGCAACTGACTCAGATTTCAAAGAAATTTTCCGAAAGTGTTCAAAGACGGCTTATGGCAAGTATTATCAAATCTCTGGATTCTTATTCTTTGATAACCGCTTGTGTGTACCCCAATGTTCTTTGAGGGAGTTGTTTCTCAGGGAAGCACATGGAGGAGGTCTTATGGGACACTTTGGAATCAAGAAAACACACAAGGTTGTGTATGAACACTTCTTTTGGCCGAGCTTGATGAAGGATGTGGAACGAATCTGTAGTCGATTGCAAGAAAGCCAAGTCTAAAGCCAAGAACCAAGGTTTGTATTCTGCTCTCCCTATTCCTTCTCATCTGTGGGTAGATATATCTATGGACTTTGTGCTTGGTTTGCCTAAATCAAAATTTGGTAGAGATTCTATCTTTGTGGTGGTCGATAGATTTTCTAAGATGGCTCATTTCATACCATGTCATAAAACTGATGATGCTGTGCACGTTGCTGATTTGTTCTTTAGAGACATTGTTAGGTTGCACGGAATGCCTAGGACAATTGTTTCAGATCGAGATGCTAAGTTTCTTAGTCATTTTTGGAGAACTTTGTGGTCTAAGTTAGGTACTCGTTTGATGTTTTCCACCACTTGTCACCCTCAAACTGATGGACAAACTGAGGTTGTCAACCGGACCTTGTCAGCATTACTTAGATCATTGGTTAAAAAGAACCTTAGACATTGGGAAGAATGTTTGACTCATGTTGAATTTGCTTATAATCATTCCATGCATTCTTCTACCAAGTTTTCTCCTTTTGAGGTTGTGTATGGTTTCAATCCCTTATCTCCACTTGATCTTTTGCCTTTGCCTTTGAGTGAAAGAGTTAGTACAGATGGCAAGAAGAAGGCGGACACGATTCAGAAGCTGCATGAGAAAGTTCGTGACAACATCAAGGCCAAAACTGAGATCTACACAAGAAAGGCGAATAAAAAGAAAAAGAAAGTTGTCTTTGAAGAAGGTGACCTTGTTTGGGTTCATCTAAGGAAGGAACGTTTTCCTGAAGAAAGGAAGTCAAAACTCATGCCTAGAGTCGATGGTCCTTTTCAGATCCTTAAAAAGATCCATGACAATGCCTATCAGCTGGACTTACAAGGTAAGTATGACATTTCGTCAAGCTTCAATGTTTCTGATTTATCTCTATTTTGTGCAGATGATCCAGATTTGTGGACAAATCCTTTTGAAGAGGGAGGGAATGATGCACCCCAGTACGTGGAACCAGCCCAGCATGGTGATCAGGACGAGCAGATCAGTCCAACCGAGGTTCGCCCATCCGACCGTACCAGATCAACGAACAGTGCCGTTTACAGAATCAACCTGCGTACATCCGGAAATGACCTAAGGCTGGAACCACGACCTAATGAACGAATCGACTGTCCCACAGCAAGTCTTTCCCAACCCATTCGACATTCTAAGACCAATAGTCAAGCCAGAACTCAAGATCAACGAGTGGAACCGGAGTTAGGACGCAACACGTCACTTCTGACCCGTTTGGTATTTACCGCATGGGCCGAAGGACATGAACATGACTTTTCCGACCAGATTGAAGATTTCACGATGATCGATCCTTCTAATCTCTCTAAAGCAAGGATACTTAAGCTCTCTGAAGATTTGGTTCATCTAAATTGTTCATCCGTTCACGAAAGTTCATCCAACACCCACACAGACACACCACAGTACGTCCTGCTCCTTACCGCGGTACACCCGCTGGGTACAAACGAACCTGGACAGTAGCCGAAGGGTCATCTGTTGACCAGACTAGATTCGGACGAACCTGGACAAGTACACCAAGGGTCATTCGACCAGATCAAGAACCGAAGAGTCATTTTGACTATTTTTCATCTTTTTCCACAAAACTCTAAGTCCTTTCACATACCTTTTGTTACTATAAATATGTAACCTCATTTCAGCAATAAGATCATTCGATTATCATCTTTGTTTTGAGTTAAACTCTTTGTTCTTTGAAGAACTCTTCTTGTTTTCTTGGTGAGTCATATCCGAGTAAAACAAACCTCGAATCGTTGGTCTTGTGAGTCATATCAAGCGACGACTAGAGCATCTTCCTTTGGTGGACTTGTGAGTCATATCAAGCGCCAACTGAAGATGGGAATATCGGAGGCCTTCCGCAACCTTCGTGCGACCCTTCAATCCATCCAGTTCTCATCCGTGAGTTCATATCCAAACCAATCCAGTCGAGTGATCCTATCTAAGGGCGTATCAATTTGTATCCAAAGTAACCATATATATTACCCGATTTATTTCGGGTATTTTGTATCCAAACTACTTAAAAGTACAAAAAATAACCAAAATACTCATTTAACACAGTTTTGTCTGAGTAATTCTATCCAAACAATGTTATTTTATCCAAATACACAAAATTATTGAAAATAATTAATATATTTAATTTATAATTTTAATTTTGATTATTCGACTAATTATAAGTATAATTATAATTAATATTTTAAGATACATATTTACATTTCAGATATCTTCAGATATTCATTCCATGCTCGGTTCGGATCAGGTTCGATACCATTTCTTCGGATATAGCAATTGAAAACCCATTCGGTTATTTACCCCCGAGTCCGATCGGGTTCGGAACTCTGATTTTCAGGTTGGTTCTTCGGGTCCGGATATTTTGCTCAGCCTAGAAGTAACCTAATTAAGAAGAAATAGGTCACAAGTTGATCTGTTTTCAGAATCCTGTTCACTTGTACAGCTGTGAAACCACATGCCCTAATTAATTCTGATTGCTTCTTGTACACGCAACCATTAAGTTAAAGCCTCAGTGATTGCAAGAACTCAGCAACGCAAAAAAAAAAACAAAAGATCTGAGATATGGATGGAGAACTCATAGGTTTCGTCATAGCATGGGTTCTTGCAGTAATCTCTGTATCTTACTGTTACTACATATCCTCCAGAATCAAACCTGGAGTTTTTAGGCTAATCTCTGTTCTTCCAGTTTATGCTTTGTTTCATGTTCTTCCTCTATTTTTCTCTACTCTTCATATCTCTTGTTCCATATCTATTTTCCTTTCATGGATGGCTACTTCAAAACTCATACTCTTCTCTTTCGATCAAGGTTCTCTTTCCCCACTTCCCCCAAGTGTATTCCGATTCATCTGCTTCACTTGCTTGCCCATCAAGCCTCAACAAAACCCTAATCCTAAAATTCAATTCCCCAAATGGGGTTTACCCATTAAAGTTGTCATAATTGGTGTGGTGTTACATATTTATGATTACAAACAATATATGTCTCCAGTTGTGCTATTGTTTTTCTTTGCCACGCATATGTACTTGGAGCTAGAAGTTGTCTTTACCCTTGTCAAACATTTGGTTTTTATAACACTTGGGTGCGATCTGGACCCTCAGTTCAATGAACCATACTTAGCCACCTCTCTTCATGACTTTTGGAGTCGCCGGTGGAACCTTATGATGACGGCAATCCTTCGGCCGGGCATATACGTCCCCGTGCGGCAGATTTGTAGAGTCTTAATGAGTTCCGATTGTGCTAGTTTTTTGGCGGTTTTGGCAACATTCACTGTCTCTGGTGTAGCTCACGAGGTGTCTTCTACACTTTAACCTTTGAGATGCCTAGGGGAGAAGTGACTTGTTTCTTTGTGTTACATGGAGTTTGCACTGCAGCTGAGATAGCTGTGAAGAGGACGGCGTTTGCACAGCGGTGGAAGTTGAGTACAACAGTGTCGCGGCTTCTTACAGTGGGGTTTGTCTTTGTGACTTGTGGTTGGTTGCTTTTCCCTACTTTTGCAAGAAGCGACATGCTCGAGAGACTTGCTAACGAGGCCTTGTTGTCCGTTGATTTCTTCAAGCGCATGCTTTTACTGTTATAATAAATGGTTCAATCATGATTTATGGTTTTATGTGCTTCTGGATTATCAATCATATATGTTTGTTGAGATTCTGAATAAAACTTAAGACTTAAAGACGTTACATCGTGGAAACGTCTTCTTTAAGGTTATTCGTGAGATACCCACACGCGAGGTCACGTGGTTCTTTGTGTTATTTGCACAGCGGCAGAAGTAGCGGTGAAGTAGATGACGTTTGTGCAGAGGTCGAAGATGAGTCCAATAGTTTCACGACTTGCTTATCTGATTTTGGAAGTGATTTAAATCTCAGTGTATCAGTAAAATGTCTTTTAGATTCTTTTTTTTTTTTGAACACTAGATGCTTATATTAAAATTAAAGGTCTCATGGGCTAAGTCGGTTACAACCGGAGATATTCGCGACAATAATTTGATAAACGAAAATAACTAAAACATAACAAGGAATAAATATGGCAAAGGAGAGAAGAGACCCATAGAGAAGCTTCACTTGTAGTGCTAAAACCCGTGTTTGAAAGAACACTGAAAAGTCGAAAACGACGTTGAAGAACCCAACCAATGGGTTTTAAGAGCAATAAATCCATGAACTTCCATAGAAAATAGCAGCTCCGGTGAGAGGGTCGCAGAAACGACTTTGTGAAGAACCGTCGATGCTTGAGACGGCGTAATGTGATGGATACGCTACGGTGATGTAGTAGTGAGCAGATCTTGCGAGTCCACACTCTTGCACAATAGTTTCTGTGAAGAGGAAATGGGTGGGAGGACCGTATAACCGACTCTGTGAAGAACCGTCGATGCTTAAGACGGCGTAGTGTGATGGAGACGCATCAGTAACATAGTAGCGAGAAGATCTGGCGTGTCCACACTCTGGCGTGTCTTTTAGATTCTACAAAATGTCTTTTAGTGAATAAAAATGTCTTCTTAAAGAAAAAACATCGAGTTTTTAAAGTAGTATAAATACATGTTTAATGATTGTAAATATACAAACCTAAACAAGTATTTACCTCAATTGTATATTTTTTTCTCCGTAGTTAATTTGCATTTGTTTCTCAACACTGTTAGTAGTATAGTTTTGACGAGTGGTTGGTTGTTTTTCCCTCTTAATTATAATAAGTTGCATGTTCATTAGATTCCCTTACTAAGCCTTATCGTACATTGATTTTGTCAAGGACAAGCTTTCTACTTTTGGGTCCTGATTCATGGATATATGTGTATTTTCTTCGGGATTATCAAATCATATTACTCTGTGGAATTTCAGAATAATAATCATGATGATTAGTTTTTTAAGTAGATCATCTATTATAAATGTCCAGTTGGAGAAACGGGTCTGGTCTATGAATCATCTAACTGAGCATCTATTATAGATGTTTGTTGATTGCGTTAAGCAGAAGTTATTAATCTTCTTGGGGACATTTATTACGAGTGTTAAATAAGCAACACTTAACGTTACTTAGTCTTCAAAAGGTATTTGAATCAGGATCTTGATTCGCAGTTTGTTAAACCAAATACAACTTTTTCTCATGAATCATCGATAGCATCCCCCCCAGAGTTCAAACCATGAAAAATTATATTTATTCCACTGAGTAATGACCAGACTCGATGATAGAAAGGCAGCAGATTTTTTTTTCTTTGGCAACAAACGGCTGTTATATTACTCAAACTTGAAATGATTTGAGAAACCAGACTGGAATATAACAATCAACAAAGTAAAAGTTTTTATGAAATAAACTTGCAGTCTTGACTAGAGCGTCTGAGATTCCATTGTGAGCCCTTAGGATATGACATATCTCGAACCTTGAAAAGCATATTATCAACGTCTTAATAGCCTTTAATTATGTTACAAAATTTAGCCATGACTCTGGTTTCCTTACCATAGCAATAACGTTCTTGCAATCTGTACCGAATCGCTGACAAGAAGAATATTGCAACATATTCTCCATTACTTTGTTGGGAAAATTACCCAATATTCTTCGTGAGATGAAGATGGGATTTAGACAACTAAGAGTTTAAGAAGAAGACTCTTAATATTTAGGAAAGGGATTTACTACAAAGATGAAATTTTAGGAAACTCTCTCTTACAAGTGTTTTCTCTCTTGTTTTTCTTTCTTGCTTTTCTTGATTGATTACAAATGAACTAAACACCCCTATTTATACTAATGGAAAGGTAACTATTAAAAATTCTACACACTTCTTTCTCTACACACTTCCTTTTCTACACACTTCTTTTTCTACACACTTCTTCATCTTTCTCCACTTTCCACATACTTCTTTTTCTACACACTTCTTCATCTTTCTCCACTTTTCTCTAGATTTTTCTTCTTCTTGGGCTAAGGTTAATTGGGCTTAAGGAGGAAAACCCAACAAATCTCCCCCTTTCCGACTTAGCCCGAAACCGTTGTCATGCCGGTGCCTTTGCAGCAATCTTCAAACTTCTTGATCGGTAGTACTTTGGTCATAAAGTCTGACCAGTTTTCATCTGTGTGTACTTTGTTGAGATGTATGAACTTCCCTTCAAGAACTTCTCGTATCCAATGATGCCGAATATCAATGTGCTTTGAGCGAGAATGAAATGTTGGATTCTTTGCTAAGTGAATAGCACTTTGGTTGTCACACATCAAGTTGTACTTGTCTTGCTTTACTCCCAACTCAAGTAAGAGGTTCTTCATCCATAACATCTCCTTGCATGCTTCCGTTGCTGCGATATACTCTGCTTCCGTGGTGGATAAGGCAACACACTTTTGTAGCTTCGATTGCCATGAAACAGCTCCCCCTGCAAAGGTAACCACAAATCCTGAAGTTGATTTTCTCGAGTCTTTATCACCAGCCCAATCTGCATCGGTGTAACCGTTCAGCTCAAGTTTTCCATTGCCAAAGCATAGACACCTCTTCGTTGTGCCTCGTAGATAGCGTAGGATCCACTTAACTGCTTTCCAATGCTCCTTTCCTGGATTTGCTAGAAAGCGACTCACAACTCCTACAGCATATGCAATGTCGGGTCTGGTGCACACCATGGCATACATGAGACTGCCCACTGCTGATGCATATGGGCTAGTCTTCATTTCTTCTTTCTCCTTCTCACTTGTTGGACTTTGTTCTGAATTTAGCTTGAAATGTCCAGCAAGTGGAGTATTTACCGGCTTTGTGATATCTCTTGATTTTGTTAAGTTTTAGATTCATATTTTAGTTCATTATTATCATTTTAGGTTGCATTTAGGTCTTTATATTGCATTTGCATGCATAATTGCATTTGACAGGGTTTAGATTGAACAATTGGAAGTTTAAGGCGAAAATCAAGGGTTAAATTGTACATTATGGAAGTTTGGGGTTAAAATGTGATGTTAACAAGAGGTCAGGGACTAAGGTTGCAAATCCAGAATATCGCATGGGCTAAATTGCACGATTAGAACTTTTGGGCTGATTACGCGAGGACGTTTCTGCACATTCAATAGTCTTGGGGTCAATTCGTAATTGTCCAGAAGCTGAAGGACCTGTTTTGCAAATAATGTACCTCCAATCCCTGCTCCATATCTGGATGGTGTAGCGGGATGCAGTGGCCGCTACACAGAAGAAAAGTCACTATTGACCGGTTTATTCCGGTTTGACTTGGTTTATGGGATCAAACCAGCTCGAGTTTTTACCCTCTTACATATAGTTTTAGCCCCCAAAAACCCTAGAGGATCTCATTTTCTCTCAAAAGAACTTATTTTGGATTGTAAAAGCTTGAATCTTTGTTGATTTCTAAGGAAGTACTTCATCTTATCTTGTTTCTCTTACATGATTAACCTTGAATCTCACATAGATTTAAGGTTTATCATGGAGTTTATTGAGTAAACATTCTTAGATTCATGGGTTAAGTAGATTAGGGTGATTAGGTGAATGTTTAGGATGATTCTTGCTTGATTAACTTTGTTCTATGGCTTATTAGGTGATTTTAATGCTAGGTTAAGGTTGGGAAATCTAATCTAGATCATAAGTAGTTTCACGCCCGGAAGGTGTTCGATGAAATGCTTGAACAACCTAGTATTGTCCTATACATGCTTGGCCAACGGGAGTTGTTGTCAAGATGTTTAGTGGTTAGTAGACTTGTGTTTTATGCATGCTTGATTGGGTAAGGCCAACGGGAGTTGATGTTTAATTCATGATTAGCATAGGGGCTATTGTCACGGGAGTGGATTAGTCTATTTGAACGAGATTTAGACCTATAGACTTGTTGATTGTTTTGTTTGAGCATCCTAGATTGAATCTTGATCACCCGATATCGATGATCTTGTCCATGGATCTATCCTTAGCTATTGATTTAAAGTTTGATTCTTGCACTTGTTTCTTGTTTGAATTTGAGATCACATTGTTCATAATTCTAGGAGTTTAGTTTGTTACAAATCACCCATCTTCCCTTGTTTGCTTAGATTAGGAAATTTTGTGTATTCTTAGTGTTATAGATCACTAGTTCTCTGTGGATTCGATCCTAAAGTGCTGCATCGATATACCATTCGATTGTGGTAGCGTGCACATTAGGTTAATTGGCCTGTGGTAAAACGCAGTAATCAATTTGGCGCCGTTGCCGGGGAACTAAGTAGATTTATCATTAGGATTTCAAATTTTCTTGAGACTAAGCTTTATTTTCTTATGTTTTGTTTTGATTTGTTTTGTATAGTTACTAACCTTTTAGTCTAGTTTTTGTTTTTCTTGTAGTAATGGCTTCAAGCTACTTTGAGAAGCCACAAGAAGAGGAAGGCACATTTGAGGATGACATTGAAGATCAGCCGTATGTGAAGCCACCACCATTTGATATACGCATACTCACACCAGACCAAAGAGTGGAGTTACATCGGCTTAGGAGCATGAAAGAGTATTGGGGCAAGCCAATGAGACACATAGCACAAATGGTTCGGGTACACCTCATTAGAGATAGAGCAGAGTTTGAAGGAAGGGATGTTACTCAAGATGAGTATGATGCTGCTTGTGCCCTTAATGAGGTAATGTATTGGGTTCCACCACTCCAGCTGGAAGGTACAAAAATTTCCACTTTAAAACTTCAACTTGAGGAAATTTGCTTGCCTTGTGGTGAGAACATTGCTCATGGTCTTGATTCTCTGGTGCTTTTAAATGAATGTCTTGATCTGATATGTGAAACCAGAAAATTAGATGACTTGAGAGTAGAAAAGATTGTTAGAGATTATTTTGAAGTTTGTTTTGACAAGAACTATCTTTGTGCTTCAATTGATCTCGAAACTGACTTTTTGATGCTTGATGAATCTAGACCTCTTCTTGAATTAGCTGATTTAGGGGATGAACTTGATGTGGATAAGCTCTTGCTTGAGATAGAAAACCCCCTTATCAAAAATAGTCATGAGAATGAGAACATTGTGTTTTATTTGATTGATGGAGATAATGTTGACTACTTTGTTAAAACTTCGTTTGAACCAGTAGTTGACTTTGTGTTTCCATCAAATGCATTTGATTCTCATGATCATATGAACCTCAAGGAGCATGTGTTAATCCATGCTATATCTTTAGTGATGCTCCTTGACGATAAATCTGTCTATTTCCTATGGACAGTAGTGTGCTCCTTTGCACACTTTGTTCCTTGTGTTTGCAGGAGAAGGACCAAAGGTGCATTGGCTCAACCTTTTGATTCCTATGACTAGCAAGCACACAAAGTCAAGCTAGAGACTTAAAACAAGCGCGCTTGGGAGGCAATCCCATGTCTATCCTTTGTATATATTTCTATTTCTATTTTATTTTGTTTTAATGTGTTTGAATAAGTTTAGGGACAAGTTTGGGGGAGTTCTAAATCTTTCCAAGAGGTGAAGACAAAATGGCCAAGGTCACAGCAAGCTCTCTCCCTCCTCATCCCCCTTCTTTCATCAAGGACAACTCCAAGTAAGTGCATTCTACCCTTGTCAATACTTAGTTCATCATATTTTATTTTCCCTTTCACCTCTCTTTCAAATTTATTTTCACACAAGAGACTGTGTGAATTAAGTTTGGGGGAGAGTCTACTATCTCACCTTGTTTTCTGTTTTGTTTACTTGTCATCCATCTCATGCATTGCATTGTACATACTTATTTGCATAGAAAAAACCTAAAAATTTGAAAATTTTCGAAAACAACAAAAACAAGCATCTAGTTGCATCACCTTTAGGATTGAGTCTAGAAGCATTTAGGTTGCATTGCATATGCATTGAGAGTCTTAATGAACTTTTATTGGTAAGTAACAACTTAAGAGTTTGATTGAATGTCCATCTTTGGAGTTGTTTATTGCATTTATATGGACATGAAGTTAAGGAAGAACCATGCTTGGATCTCATCGCTTGAAAGTTGAACTCATTTGTAGATGCATGTCTTCCTTGTAGCTCAACTCTATGAACTTGAACTTAAATGAACATCTAATTACTCTCTCTTGAAGCTTGAATTGCTCACTCTTGGTAACAATAGAACATTCAAGTTTGCTTATCCACTTTTAGACCTTCTTACAAGCTTGAATGGCCATTTGCATCACTAAATGGTACCTCACCTTGAACCCTAACCCTTTTTCTTTGCCCCTTGATTGTTTGATGAGTGAGGCCTCTTGTTGATGATGTATTCTAGTGCAAAATTTTGGATGACAGAGGAACGACAAGTAGTAGCCTCCGTATGCCAATTACCTTTATTGGTTAGGATGGGGGGTTTAATGGGATTGTTTTGGAGTGAGATTATGTGATGAGAGGAAAGAAAAGAAGAGAGTGAAAGCAATGAAAGAGTGAAAAGAAAACCAAAAAAAAAAAGGGGTAAAATAAAAGAGAAACTTAGGAAGCATGAGATAAAAAATGACATCCTCTAGAAAAGAAAATAAAAGAATTGAGAGGATGAAAAGAAAAGAGAGCTTCCTAAGTAGTAAAATGGTGAAAAAGAGTGAATTTGGGGGTGAGAGAAGTGTTTTGGGTTTGATATTTTTGGTTTGGGATTGTAGATACATAACTAGGGAAGGGTAGAACATGGAAGTGAATACTTGTATGCATGAATTGTTCTTCTTCTTCTTACTTTTGCAATAGCTTATGCATCCCTTTTTCATGAGTGAAAAACCCTAAGGAAATTGAGCAAACTCCACTTTATATGTCATCTTAGCCTCTTTAGCACCTGGCCCTTTAGTTTGTGATTTAAGTTGATTGAGAGAGTTCACTAAACACTTAATGAATGTTAAAGAGTTGAGTTACATTGGTTTCTTGCTATTACATTGAAAGTTTAGCTCTAAGGCATTGCATGAGTAATGAGTATGGCTAACTCTTTTAAAGTAGAGATCATTGGTGCACTTTAAAACTACTTTGATGGATATTGAGTCGAATGCTTTTGTTGGTACTCTAAGGTTTAAGTTTTCATTTTAAAGTATTTCCTCATCTTGTTCTTGAATGTTTACTTGTGGACAAGTAAAGAGCAAGTTTGGGGGAGTTGATATCTCTTGATTTTGTTAAGTTTTAGATTCATATTTTAGTTCATTATTATCATTTTAGGTTGCATTTAGGTCTTTATATTGCATTTGCATGCATAATTGCATTTGACAGGGTTTAGATTGAACAATTGGAAGTTTAAGGCGAAAATCAAGGGTTAAATTGTACATTATGGAAGTTTGGGGTTAAAATGTGATGTTAACAAGAGGTCAGGGACTAAGGTTGCAAATCCAGAATATCGCATGGGCTAAATTGCACGATTAGAACTTTTGGGCTGATTACGCGAGGACGTTTCTGCACATTCAATAGTCTTGGGGTCAATTCGTAATTGTCCAGAAGCTGAAGGACCTGTTTTGCAAATAATGTACCTCCAATCCCTGCTCCATATCTGGATGGTGTAGCGGGATGCAGTGGCCGCTACACAGAAGAAAAGTCACTATTGACCGGTTTATTCCGGTTTGACTTGGTTTATGGGATCAAACCAGCTCGAGTTTTTACCCTCTTACATATAGTTTTAGCCCCCAAAAACCCTAGAGGATCTCATTTTCTCTCAAAAGAACTTATTTTGGATTGTAAAAGCTTGAATCTTTGTTGATTTCTAAGGAAGTACTTCATCTTATCTTGTTTCTCTTACATGATTAACCTTGAATCTCACATAGATTTAAGGTTTATCATGGAGTTTATTGAGTAAACATTCTTAGATTCATGGGTTAAGTAGATTAGGGTGATTAGGTGAATGTTTAGGATGATTCTTGCTTGATTAACTTTGTTCTATGGCTTATTAGGTGATTTTAATGCTAGGTTAAGGTTGGGAAATCTAATCTAGATCATAAGTAGTTTCACGCCCGGAAGGTGTTCGATGAAATGCTTGAACAACCTAGTATTGTCCTATACATGCTTGGCCAACGGGAGTTGTTGTCAAGATGTTTAGTGGTTAGTAGACTTGTGTTTTATGCATGCTTGATTGGGTAAGGCCAACGGGAGTTGATGTTTAATTCATGATTAGCATAGGGGCTATTGTCACGGGAGTGGATTAGTCTATTTGAACGAGGTTTAGACCTATAGACTTGTTGATTGTTTTGTTTGAGCATCCTAGATTGAATCTTGATCACCCGATATCGATGATCTTGTCCATGGATCTATCCTTAGCTATTGATTTAAAGTTTGATTCTTGCACTTGTTTCTTGTTTGAATTTGAGATCACATTGTTCATAATTCTAGGAGTTTAGTTTGTTACAAATCACCCATCTTCCCTTGTTTGCTTAGATTAGGAAATTTTTGTGTATTCTTAGTGTTATAGATCACTAGTTCTCTGTGGATTCGATCCTAAAGTGCTGCATCGATATACCATTCGATTGTGGTAGCGTGCACTTAGGTTAATTGGCCTGTGGTAAAACGCAGAACATCAGCCGCCGCCAAGCTTCGTCTTCATCCGTGTCTTGCTCGGGTCTCACCTCCAGCTCGGGTCTTCTCCAAATCAAGGTCGTCAAGCTCCGGTCCAACCATCTCCTCGCCATGCTCGTCCATCTCCGCCGTGGCCGTGCTCGAGAAGTCTCGCCGTCGCGTCCATCGTCTTCGTCGCAGGAGAAGGTCTCGTCTTCTCCCATGGTGGACTTTGGCCATTTTGCATCCTTGGTCCTCATAGTTTTGGCTAATTATGCTTGGACCCCAATCTTTTTGTATGTGCAGAATCATCCATCCATATCAGCCCCAAAGTTCCAATCGTGCAACTTAGCCCAACCAAATTTTCCATATTTGCAGCCTTGGTCCCTCATCTCTTGTTAACATTATATTTGACCCCAGACTTCCATAAAGTGCAATTTAACCTTTGATTTTGGCCCTAAACTTCCAATTGTACATTCCAAACCTGTCAAATGCAATTATGCGTGCAAATGCAACATAAAGACTTAAATGCAACCTAAAATGATAATAATAAACTAAAATATGAATCTAAAACTAATCAAAAACAAGAGATATCAACTCCCCCAAACTTGCTCTTTACTTGTCCACAAGTAAACTTTCAAGAACAAGATGAAGAAATATCTAAAAATGGGAGCTAGTGACTAAAAAAGACACTTTCTAGCCTTCAACATGATATCCTAAAAGAAACATAGCAAATAGCATGAACAATCTTTTCTATTACACTCTAGCTTCTCAAGGCCTATCTCAACTCTAATATCAACTACACAAGTCACTCACTCATCAATCAACAAGTCTTTTAACCAACTCTCACATTCATTCAAACAAGCATATAAGGTGAATTCTTGCAAATGGGAATTTGATCTTAGTCATTTGTTTTGGTGAGTGAAATGGTTTAATGTAAAAGAAGAGGAGGTTTCAGATATATCTTTTTAAAGGGGCAATCACTCATAAACATGAACTAGATCAATATGCAAAATTTATCTAAGACAAGGAGCAATTCATGCATACATAAACCGGTTCTCATCAAACTACCCATGTCTTAAATGATTCTAAGTTCTACCCTTCTTCTTCTTCTTCATCCCAAAACTCAAAAACAACACCCATTTCATCTCTCACCCAATGAACACTCTCTTTTTCTTTGACTTACCCAGCTAAGGACAATTTATCTTTAAAGACTCTTGGCTCTCTCTCTCTTTTTTTTTTTTTTTTCTTTTCCCCACTCTCTTACTGCTTTTATCTTTTCTTTTCGTTTCTTTTGGGGATCTATTTGACTTATCTAGAGCCTTTCTTTTCTTATTTTCTTGTCCCTAGGGGTTTCTTTTCTTATATCACTCTTTTTGTTCATTTGGTGCACTCTTCTCACAAACCCAACCACCATCCTAAATGCTAGCTCAAATGAGGTCTTAATGCTAGCAAAAGATGAGAACAAGCCTATGTCGCTCCCTATACTCTCAAGATTTTGCACATGACAAGCTATCAATAAGAGGCCTCACACAAGCAAATCAATGATGGTTTCAAATAATGGTATGGGTGATGGGTATGGAAGTGCCATTTGGGTTAACAAGAGGGTAATGAATGGAGTAAGATAACCCAAATGTGTATGAGATCCATTGCTAAGTATGCAAGTGTCCATATGCAAGAGAAATTAAGTTCATTAAGCTCAAGTAGTTTGGAGTTGGTTTCAAGAACAAGACAATATCAAGCTCACAACAAGTTTCAAGTAGAGTCTACAAGGCTCGAAGCATACAAGATTTTCAATAGATGTTTAAGCTACTTGATATGTTTAGCTAGGGTATCATGTTGAGTTCTAGACATGTGCTCTTTACAAGGAAATTAAAACACAGCTCCCTATGGATGTGAATGCAACCTAAATGCTTCTAGACTCAATCCTAAAGGTGCAAATGATGAAACTAGATGCTTGTTTTTGCTGTTTTCGAAAATTTTCAAATTTTTAGGTTTTTCTATGCAAATAAGTATGTATAATGCAATGCATGAAATGGATGACAAGTAAACAAAACAAAAAGAAAGTGAGATAGTAAACTCTCCCCCAAACTTACTTCACACAGTCTCTTGTGTGAAAATAAATTTGAAAGAGAGGTGAAAAGAAAAATAAAACATGATGAACTAAGTATTGACAAGGGTAGAATGCACTTACTTGGAGTTTGCTTTGATGAGAGGAGGAGGATGAGGAAGGAGAGCTTTTTGTGACCTTGGAAATTCTGATATGCCCCCTTGAAAAGATTTAGAACTCCCCCAAACTTGTCCCTAAACTTATTCAAAAACACGAAAGCAAGATAAAATAGAAATAAAAATATATACAAAGGATAGACATGGGAGTGCCTCCCAAGCGCGCTTGTTTTAAGTCTCTAGCTTGACTTTGTGTGCTTGCTAGTCATAGGAATCAAAAGGTTGAGCCAATGCACCTTTGGTCCTTCTCCTACAAATACAAGAAACAAAGTATGCAAAGGAGCACACTACTGTCCATAGGAAATAGACAGATTTTTCATCAAAGAGCATTACTAAAGATATAACATGGATTAACACATGCTCTTTGAGGTTCAGATGATCATGAGAATCGAATGAATTTGGTGGAAACACAAAATCAACTACTGGTTCAAACGAAGTTTTAACAAAGTAGTCAACGTTATCTCCATCAATCAATAAAGCACAATGTTTTCATTCTCATGATCGATGTCGATCTCAGGGTTTTCTATTATTTTGTCAATATCAGTTTCGCACCCTAGATCAGCTAAATCAAGAAGAGGTCTAGATTCATCAAGCATCGGAAAGTCAATTTCGAGATCAATTGAAGCACAAAGATAGTTCTTGTCAAAACAAACTTCAAAATAATCTCTAACGATCTTTTCTACTCTCAAGTCGTCTAGTTTCCTAGTTTCACATATCAGATCAAGACATTCATTGATGAGCACATGATAATTAAGATCAGAGGCAATATCTTCAACACAAGGCAAGCAATTATCCTCAAAATAATGAAGTTCAGAAGTAGAATCGCATATACCTTCTAGTTGGGTTGGTGGAACCCAATAAAATACCTCTTTGAGCTGATGAGCAATCCTTATCTCAGTACCTGTGAGCTCTCTTCCTTCTAGTGTTGCCCGGTGTTGCATAAGATTCAACCTTAGCATCACTGCCATGTCACTCCTTGTCAACATTGGGTTCTCTTTGCAAAGCTCATCTACCTTCACACTTTGTTCTGGTGTGAGCACACTTTCATCGAAGGGTGGCTCCACATATGGCTCATCATCTTCCATGTGATCTTCAAATGTGTCTTCCTCTTCTTGTGGCCAATCAAAGTAGCTTGCAGCCATTACTGCAAAGAACAAAAGCTAGAATAAAAGGTTAATAACTATACAAAGCAAAACAAAGCATAAGAAAAGAAAGCTTAATCTCAAGAAAGTTTAAAATCCTAATGATAAATCTACTTAGTTCCCCGGCAACGGCGCCAAATTGATTTCTGCGTTTTACCACAGGCCAATTAACCTAATGTGCACGCTACCACAATCGAATGGTATATCGATGCAGCACTTTAGGATCGAATCCACAGAGAACTAGTGATCTATAACACTAAGAATACACAAAATTTCCTAATCTAAGCAAACAAGGGAAGATGGGTGATTTGTAACAAACTAAACTCCTAGAATTATGAACAATGTGATCTCAAATTCAAACAAGAAACAAGTGCAAGAATCAAACTTTAAATCAATAGCTAAGGATAGATCCATGGGCAAGATCATCGATATCGGGTGATCAAGATTCAATCTAGGATGCTCAAACAAAACAATCAACAAGTCTATAGGTCTAAACCTCGTTCAAATAGACTAATCCACTCCCGTGACAATAGCCCCTATGCTAATCATGAATTAAACATCAACTCCCGTTGGCCTTACCCAATCAAGCATGCATAAAACACAAGTCTACTAACCACTAAACATCTTGACAACAACTCCCGTTGGCCAAGCATGTATAGGACAATACTAGGTTGTTCAAGCATTTCATCGAACACCTTCCGGGCGTGAAACTACTTATGATCTAGATTAGATTTCCCAACCTTAACCTAGCATTAAAATCACCTAATAAGCCATAGAACAAAGTTAATCAAGCAAGAATCATCCTAAACATTCACCTAATCACCCTAATCTACTTAACCCATGAATCTAAGAATGTTTACTCAATAAACTCCATGATAAACCTTAAATCTATGTGAGATTCAAGGTTAATCATGTAAGAGAAACAAGATAAGATGAAGTACTTCCTTAGAAATCAACAAAGATTCAAGCTTTTACAATCCAAAATAAGTTCTTTTGAGAGAAAATGAGATCCCTTTGGGTTTTTGGGGTCTAAATCTATTTGTAAGAAGGCAAAACTCGAGCTGGTTTGATCTCATAAACCAAGTCAAACCGGAATAAACCGGTTAACATCTTGATTTTGCGCTTTGTCTTCTTCATAGCGGCTTGCCTATACCGCTTCATCAAGCCGCTACAAGCTCGTAGCGGTGTGCTTTGACCGCTGTGTCATGCCGGTATCGAGCAGGGAGTTGGAGGTGCAGAGACAGCGGCCTTGCTATCCCGCTACGTCGAGCCGCCGCCAAGCTTCGTCTTCATCCGTGTCTTGCTCGGGTCTCACCTCCAGCTCGGGTCTTCTCCAAATCAAGGTCGTCAAGCTCCGGTCCAACCATCTCCTCGCCATGCTCGTCCATCTCCGCCGTGGCCGTGCTCGAGAAGTCTCGCCGTCGCGTCCATCGTCTTCGTCGCAGGAGAAGGTCTCGTCTTCTCCCATGGTGGACTTTGGCCATTTTGCATCCTTGGTCCTCATAGTTTTGGCTAATTATGCTTGGACCCCAATCTTTTTGTATGTGCAAAATCATCCATCCATATCAGCCCCAAAGTTCCAATCGTGCAACTTAGCCCAACCGAATTTTCCATATTTGCAGCCTTGGTCCCTCATCTCTTGTTAACATTATATTTGACCCCAGACTTCCATAAAGTGCAATTTAACCTTTGATTTTGGCCCTAAACTTCCAATTGTACATTCCAAACCTGTCAAATGCAATTATGCGTGCAAATGCAACATAAAGACTTAAATGCAACCTAAAATGATAATAATAAACTAAAATATGAATCTAAAACTAATCAAAAACAAGAGATATCACATACCCTTCTGGCTCATGTGCCCAAGCCTTCTGTGCCAAAGTCTTGTTTCGTCTCTTGGACCAACAACAACATTCACACTTCCAGTTAAAACAGATCCTTGAAGAACATAAAGTGTATCTGTTTCTGTCCTTTAATCAGTGTTCTGCAGCCTTTGTTGATCTTCATAACTCCATCTCTAGACTGAAACCAGCAACCTTGATCTTCTAGAGTACCCAAGGAGATTAAGTTCTTTGACATTCCAGGTACATACCTCACGTTGGTTAAGAGTACAGTTGAGTTGTCTTCATTCTTAATCCTTATACTTCCAACTCCTCTTACTTCTGAGTATGTGTCATTCGCCTATTCTCAGCCTTCCAGTACATGTTCATCTAGGTAATGAACCACATCTCTTCTGGGGTCTATTCTTCTCCATATTAATCAACTTAGTACTTGGTTTCTTAGAAGTAGTAGCTAGGTAACTCCCCATCTTCATTATGTTGAACACACATTTTTGTTGTGTTCACTCTTTATGTTGCCAATAGATCCCAAACAAGTATAAAACAACAGGCATATCAATTACATTTCATTAAAAAGGATAAAAAAATTGCATTCCAAAATATAACAATAAGTTGGTTAGACGAAATGGTAGATAAAAGAGGACTGACTTGTGATTCTTCATCTGTCTCATCTTCCATTTTAATTTCGACATCAACACCCCAGGTTTTCTCAGTGAGATATATCTCAGCTCTATAGAAAATATTGTCTTTGTTCACACAAACACCATCATTTTGGTTGAGGTGAAACAAATTAAATAATATGAAATTTGATTTCAGTGACTTATGGCAGGTGAGAAGAATTGTTTATGGTGGGTGTCAGGTACAGGTGATAAATTGAGGAGAAACATTGATTATGGTGTGTGGTAAAGGGAATTCATTGACTGAAGAGAAGCAAGTAGAGCAGCTTCTATTAAGAAACATCAGTGAGTGCATCCATTTATTTACTATAGATATAGCATTGTTAAATTATGTTATTGTATTAGATAGGTGAGTTCGGTTAGTTTGGTTAAATTAGATTCAGTTTATTTTTAGTGTCCGACCATATATATTTTGTAAATTGAATGAAACATGCATTTATATAAGTCACGTGTGATTTAATGTAAGTGAGATGAATATGTCCAAAATTAAATACAACCTTTGTACATTATATAAAAAATAAGACACTAAATTAATATATTAGATAAGTACTATGGTCTTCTTCTTTTTTGTAACACAAGTACTATGGTCTAGTTATGTTTAATCTTTAGGTTATATTGAGATTGTATATGTAGCTATATGAAGATTTTTCTTTTTAAAGCTTATGATTGTCCTTCAATGGAGTTTTTAGACTCGCTGAAGACTCACGAGCTACCTTGTCCTGGTTTACCAATGCGATAAACAGATAAAATCCTCAATCCTGCACTCTATTGACTATTCTTTTATTATTCATAGAAAAAATAGTCAACTAATGTTATAATAACACAAAAGTGTAGGGATTACTGGAATAACCTAGTTACCTAGGAACTTTTATGAGGATAACATGTTGGAGGATGATAAAACATTTTAAAAACACATGTTAGAGGATGATAAAACAATTTAAAAACGCACAAATGTAATATTAAACATTATTTCAAACTGCATTTTCGATAGAATTAATTCCAAATAGAGTCCAATTAAAATTTATTAAGCCAAATCAAATAAACAAAATTAAAAGGGGGGAGTTAACTTTTACCATATATTTTTGTACCACTATCCATACTCCCTCTGTTTCGAATTAGATGTCGTTGTAAAGTAAAATTTTCGTTTCAAAATAAGTGTCGTTTTATGATTTCAATGCAAAATTTATTAATTTTATATGCTATTTTATTTTTGATTGGTTGAAATGTGGTTAGGTTTATAAGTAATGATGTTTTTATTTGAGAAATATGTAAAACTAAATATTTTTTTAATCTGTGTGTAAAAACCTAAAATGACATATAAAATGAAATGGAGGGAGTATTTATCCTTATTAAAGAAGAAAAATACATTTTTACCCTTGCTTTAACGATATATATATAATTATACATAATTATTTAAATAATAAGAATAAACTATAGTTTTGAATTATACGTTTTTAAATTTGAACTTTTAAATTAATTTATTAGAAAAAACAATTCAATTTAAAAATATATATATTTAAAATTTGAAGTATTTATTTATATTTATAAAAAATCATAAATCTCACTCTCCAAAACCACACACCTTAATATATTTAAAGAGATTATTTTAAATTTAAAGTATTATTTATATTCAAAAATTATAAATCCCACCCTCCAAACCCTACCCGTGAAAGCTAGACCCTATGTTTTAAAAATCGGACCGGACATTGACTCGTTATAACTACTGGTTGGATCGGTTCAACTGGTCAAACCGGTTTTTCTATTTAAAAAAATAAATATATTTAATTATATATTTATACTATAAAGATCTAAAAATAGTTTTACATATAATATATTCTTCGTTCTCTTTTAGTTATTAGAAAATAGATAATAAACATAAATCTATCTATATATACAATAAAAAGTGAATATTATATACATTGAAATTTATAAAAAATAATATGATTGACCATTTAAATTACTGTATTTATTTATTTATTAATTTTTACAATTAAAATCTCAATATTTATGAATATGACAAAATAAAAATAGTATATGAGAAAAAAAACTATTCCCTTTACTAATCTTTCTTAAGAAAATAGAACTAAACAGAAAATCAATTAAATAATAATAGTTAAATTTGATTATGAAATATTAAGTTTTAATAATAATTAAAATACATTAATCATATGTTAAATTTTTTAGAATCGGGTTTTTGAAGTTGACTAGAGTCACCGGTTTTGCTCATTTTAGCATGTTTTACCAGGTGTCTTAAATCCAGGTTTGAAAATGAACTGGACTCGGCTTCTTGAACGAATCATGGTCGAACCGTTCTACTGGGTGATCCCGTCCGGTTTTCAACATGTTGTCTAAACCATAAATCTAGACTAATAACTTTAGGGATATAAGTGTCAATTCACCACCTTAAAACAAAAGGTAAATGTGGTTACAATATACATAGAAAGTGATATTAGGAATGTGGTAGTTGAAGCAATTTCTCTTACCTTAATTATGGATTTTAATTTTCTTTTTTTTAATAAATGGTGAAGTTCAAGTTTTGTAAATAATTTTAAATTTGTATTTTATAATAAATAATTTTAATTATTATTTTCATGTGATGATATATAAAACATATATATATATATATATATATATATATATATATATTTTTTTTCTTGTAAACTCATATATATCCTTCATATTGGTAACCAATACTACATGTCCTAGATCATCTTATAAATATTATTAAAACAAAATCGTTTTGTTTTAATTTCATTTAAATGACTTACCAAAATACTTGTAGTTTTACGAACGGATTAAAATTCTCATTAATGGTATTTTAATATTTTGGTTTTGTGCCTATAAATACAAATACGCAATAAATCATGGGAGTGAATTTAATAAAATGTCCAAATTTGAAAATCCATTAGTAACATTTGAGAAAGACATTTATAAACAAATGAAAATTAACCAATAATATAGCCCATAAAATCAAAATCTTAGTGGTCATACTTTATTTTACACATAAAATTCATTAACAACTATATCTTTTTGAAATTCATTTTACATAAATGATATTTTTATTATACACAAATCAGTAGGAAAACAACTTTAGCCACATTGTCTTTTGTATTTAAAACATAATTATTCGTATTTACAATATAACAATGTATTACAACAATATGACAACAGCCTATAGGGATCGTATCAATTTGACCACATTATATATCATTTTTAAAAATCAGATTCATTTTTAGGCCAAGTGTTTGTTTCTCTTAAATTTTGTTAGATTCAAAAGAAATTTTATAAATACTACCTCCAACTGGTGTGTGGAGATGAGAGCTAACTTAACGTTGAAAACAAGTTTCTTTCTTTGTGTTTAAGTTCTCTCTCTCTCAGTTTGAAGTTCTCTCGTGTGTATTTGTTTGGAAAATAAGAAAACAAGAACTGAAAGTGTAAAGACACAGGAATTTAACGAGTTCGGGCCCTTGGGAGGACGCCTACGTCTCGCCGGAGAAGATCCGGAAAATCCACTAAGAACTTGCTCAAAACCGAGCCTTTAATCTTTACACTTTTTTCTCTGCTTTTCTCTCTGTTACGCACACGTAGTACAGACATATTAGTTCTCTATATAAAAGGGACAGGAAGAAGTCTTGGAGACCAAGCCAGAGTTAACTTAAGTGATCAGCTTCTAACTCTAGTTCCTTTTGTCCCTTTGCGCCATTAACACCAAGAGCAAACGGCTCGTTGCAGGCCTGCAATTCTTGTCTCCTCTTTTGGTGTGTTGCTTCAGTGTACGGTTCTGTCTCGTATCAGAGATCACAAGTTTGTAGAGGATAAACTTATCCTTTGAACCCTCTGTTTCAGAATGAGGCACTTGCCTTTTATTTTCTGCTGAAACCTTCTCCCTGAAACCAAGTCTTCAGTCTTGTCTTATTTCAAAACGGTTTCAACGGTTTCTTCTTCTTCAACTCTGTTATGAACAGAACTTAGGATTCAAACTAACCTCCACAAAACTCCACCTTGGTTTGAATACCAACCCCAACTTGATCCTTTTCTTAGTGTCCTTGGATTTTCCCTTCTCCGGTAACTTGTTCTTCTCACTTAGTGACTTGAAATTCTGAGCAGCTCCAATGCCTCTTGAAGCTTACTCACAGGAACTGTCTTGGTGAAAATATCTGCAGGATTCCACAGAGTTGACACCTTACTCACCTTGATCTCTCCATCAGCAATCTTGTCTCTAATGAAATGCAACCGCACATCAATATGTTTTGTTCTGTCATGATGTACTGAGTTCTTTGCTAATGAAATAGCACTTTGTGAGTCACACATAACTTCAACTTGTTCCTGCGCAAAACCCAGCTCTGCTGCTAAACCCTTCAACCAAACTGCTTCTTTAATACTCTCTGTTAAAGCCATGTATTCAGCTTCAGTTGTGGACAATGCTACAACTCTTTGTAACCCTGACTTCCAGCTTATAGCATTTCCACCTGCAGTGAATACAAACCCAGTAATTGACCTTCTCCTATCTGGATCAGCAGCATAATCTGAGTCACAAAACCCCTTGATTTCCAGACTGTCTTGCTTCCTGTAAATGAGCTTGAGATCCAGTGTTGCTTTGATGTATCTTAAGACCCATTTAACAGCCAACCAATGCTCTTTCAACGGCTTGCTCATGTATCTACTAACAACACACAATGGATAGGCAAGATCAGGTCTGGTACCTATCATTGAGTACATAATACTACCCACAGCATTAGAGTAGGGAATGGTCTTCATGTAATCAGCTTGAGCAGCTACTTCTTCCTCTTCAGCAGCTCTGAGTTTAAAATGAATTCCCAATGGTGTCATAACACCTTTACACTGCTCCATTCTGAATGTATGTAAGACCTTCTTTAAGTATTCTCCCTGAGATATTTCCAGTGTTCCCTTAACTCTGTCTCTCTTGATTTCCATACCCAAAATCTTCTTAGCCTCTCCCAAATCTTTCATTTCAAATTCATTACTCAGCAAACTCTTCAACTCTTGAATCTTTTCTTTGTTCTTTGCTGCAATAAGCATGTCATCCACATATAAAAGTAAATATATGTATGACCCATCTTCAAGCTTCTGAAAGTAGATGCAACTATCATAGTTACTTCTTTGATATCCAGAATTCTTCATGAAGGTGTTGAATCTCTGGTTCCATTGACGTGGTGCTTGTTTGAGCCCATATAGAGATTTTTTCAAATGACACACCTCTTCATCAGCTCCTGTCTTGACTTGGTAACCCTCTGGCTGTTCCATCAGAATGTATTCATCTAGATTTCCATGCAAGAATGCAGTCTTGACATCTAGTTGTTCCAGCTCAAGGTCAAGATTCACCACATATGACAACAGTAGCCGAATTGAGACATGTTTCACAACTGGTGAAAAAATCTCTTCATAGTCAATCCCTTCTTTCTGTAGATACCCTTTTGCAACAAGCCTCGCTTTGAACCTTGGTTGTTCCACTCCAGAGATACCAGCCTTTCTCTTGTAAACCCATTTGCATCCAATCACTTTGCAGTTTTCTGGTCTTTCTATGAGTGTCCAAGTCTGATTCTTATGCAGTGACTGCATCTCTTCATCCATTGCTTCTTTCCACAACCTCCAATCTTTATCTCTCATTGCTTCATCAAAACAACAAGGTTCTGGAAACCCTCCATCTTCTGTTACCATTAAGGCGAAACCAACCATGTTAGATTCTTCAAATCTGCTAGGTTTCTTGGTAACTCTTCTTTCTCTGTCCCTTGCCAACTGATAGTTCTCAAGCTGATTGTTTCCTTGATACTCTTCATCACCAGAACTCTCTGCTTGTTCTTTATCTTCAGTGTTTAGATTAGGTTCTTGATCTCTTTCTGTTTCCATTTCAGCTCCACCTAAATCACTGAAATCTCCATGATTAATTTCATAGATGAGAGGTATCTCTGTCTTTTGTAATCCAGGTCGTGGCTCTGTAGACTGGTTCAAATGCTTGTACATCTTGTCTTCTTGAAACGTTGCATCTCTAGTGACAACACATTTTCTTTCTTCCACCAGCCAGAACTTGTAGCCCTTAACACCTGAAGGATAACCAATAAAGACAGCTTTCTTTGCTCTTGGATTGAGCTTACCTTGATCACTGTGAATGTAAGCAACAGATCCAAACACTCTCAGCTCTTCATACTTTGGTCTTGATCTTGTCCAGATTTCTTCAGGGATTTCAAAATCAACTGCAGCAGATGGAGATCTATTTATTTGATGGACTGCAGTTGCTGCAGCTTCTGCCCAGAAGCTCTTTGGTAGACCAGACTCACTAAGCACACTTCTCACCTTGTCTAGGATTGTTCTATTCATCCTCTCAGCAACCCCGTTCTGTTGTGGTGTGTAAGCACAAGTCTTGTGTCTTACAATTCCCTCTTCTTTGCACAGATCATTGAACTCATTGTTACAGAACTCTAGACCATTGTCTGTTCTGAGTGTCTTGATCTTCCTTCCTAGTTGATTCTCAGCCATCTTCTTCCACTCTAGAAAGCTTGCAAAAGCTTCATCTTTCTTCCTTAGAAAATATATCCATGTCTTTCTAGAATAGTCATCGATGAAAGAGATGAAGTACTGACACTTTCCTAAAGACAGAGGAACATTGGGGAGATCCCCAAAGATCTGAGTGGATGTAGTCAAGCTTTCCTTTTGTAACATGCTTTCCAACTCCAAAGCTGACTCTATGTGCTTTCCCATAAATGCAATCTTCACAAAAATCCATGTCTGTTACCTTTGAACTGTCCAGATATCCTTTCTTCACTAGTGCTTTCATACTGATGTTCTGCGTTTTACCACAGGCCAATTAACCTAAGTGCACGCTACCACAATCGAATGGTATATCGATGCAGCACTTTAGGATCGAATCCACAGAGAACTAGTGATCTATAACACTAAGAATACACAAAATTTCCTAATCTAAGCAAACAAGGGAAGATGGGTGATTTGTAACAAACTAAACTCCTAGAATTATGAACAATGTGATCTCAAATTCAAACAAGAAACAAGTGCAAGAATCAAACTTTAAATCAATAGCTAAGGATAGATCCATGGGCAAGATCATCGATATCGGGTGATCAAGATTCAATCTAGGATGCTCAAACAAAACAATCAACAAGTCTATAGGTCTAAATCTCGTTCAAATAGACTAATCCACTCCCGTGACAATAGCCCCTATGCTAATCATGAATTAAACATCAACTCCCGTTGGCCTTACCCAATCAAGCATGCATAAAACACAAGTCTACTAACCACTAAACATCTTGACAACAACTCCCGTTGGCCAAGCATGTATAGGACAATACTAGGTTGTTCAAGCATTTCATCGAACACCTTCCGGGCGTGAAACTACTTATGATCTAGATTAGATTTCCCAACCTTAACCTAGCATTAAAATCACCTAATAAGCCATAGAACAAAGTTAATCAAGCAAGAATCATCCTAAACATTCACCTAATCACCCTAATCTACTTAACCCATGAATCTAAGAATGTTTACTCAATAAACTCCATGATAAACCTTAAATCTATGTGAGATTCAAGGTTAATCATGTAAGAGAAACAAGATAAGATGAAGTACTTCCTTAGAAATCAACAAAGATTCAAGCTTTTACAATCCAAAATAAGTTCTTTTGAGAGAAAATGAGATCCCTTTGGGTTTTTGGGGTCTAAATCTATTTGTAAGAAGGCAAAACTCGAGCTGGTTTGATCTCATAAACCAAGTCAAACCGGAATAAACCGGTTAACATCTTGATTTTGCGCTTTGTCTTCTTCATAGCGGCTTGCCTATACCGCTTCATCAAGCCGCTACAAGCTCGTAGCGGTGTGCTTTGACCGCTGTGTCATGCTGTATCGAGCAGGGAGTTGGAGGTGCAGAGACAGCGGCCTTGCTATCCCGCTACGTCGAGCCGCTGATATCTCTTGATTTTGTTAAGTTTTAGATTCATATTTTAGTTCATTATTATCATTTTAGGTTGCATTTAGGTCTTTATATTGCATTTGCATGCATAATTGCATTTGACAGGGTTTAGATTGAACAATTGGAAGTTTAAGGCGAAAATCAAGGGTTAAATTGTACATTATGGAAGTTTGGGGTTAAAATGTGATGTTAACAAGAGGTCAGGGACTAAGGTTGCAAATCCAGAATATCGCATGGGCTAAATTGCACGATTAGAACTTTTGGGCTGATTACGCGAGGACGTTTCTGCACATTCAATAGTCTTGGGGTCAATTCGTAATTGTCCAGAAGCTGAAGGACCTGTTTTGCAAATAATGTACCTCCAATCCCTGCTCCATATCTGGATGGTGTAGCGGGATGCAGTGGCCGCTACACAGAAGAAAAGTCACTATTGACCGGTTTATTCCGGTTTGACTTGGTTTATGGGATCAAACCAGCTCGAGTTTTTACCCTCTTTTATATAGTTTTAGACCCCCAAAACCCTAAAATATCTCAATTTTCTCTCTAAGACTTTGTTTCATATTGTAAAAG
>CAJHQP010004812.1:0-51510 GCA_905132765.1 Moricandia arvensis | reverse complement strand
TTCTTAAACACCAGAACCGTCAGAAACCTTTAACTTTTCTGATCCTCATGATCCTCAGCTCTTACAAGAGACACAAACATCCGTAACAACAACAAACAAAAAAAAACCATAAGTACCCAACAAACCTATTCAGCAGATAAAAAACAAAACTCGGTTAAGAAGAAAAAAAATGTTTAACTTACTCCCAAGGGAACATCTCCAACAAGCATCCAGTCCAGTCACCATCTTTGTCTTCATAAGTAGGCCCACAAAAGTCTGAGCCTTTATATCCTTCTCTCTCAAAATATTCTCCCATCAGAGAACTTAAACATGTTTTCAAGTGATTCATGAGTTCTGGATATTGCTTATACCACCGTTAGTAGATCTATCTTCCTCAGATTAGGCGAGCACCATCCATACTTACTTTCACATTAACATTCCTTGACCTTCAGATTTTCTATTCTTCTTGGTCTAAAAAGCTGTTCTTTCTGTAAGATCTTACAGGGTGCGCCATCCTACAATCTGAGCCCTGAAAAGAAGAAGAGAAACAGATTTTTTCATTAATCAGATCAAGATCTCACACATTATCAGGACATAGTTCTGATTTCTTTGTTTTTCCATTCAAAACACTTACTTGGAGGAGAAGAAGCGTGCTCAGCTTTTTCTCGAAGATCTTCCATATTCTTTACTCAGCAGCGTTCAGTAAGAGCTCTTGTATTGCTAGCGTGGTACTCCGCAAGAAACCTTTTGTTTCTCCTCTTTTGCAGCAAAGTCCATACTTCTGTTCCTGGGTTAATTAAACGCAGAGTCTCGCAGCTCTGAAATCCGTTTGCCTTAGGTAACAAACTCATCACACATGAGACCAACGTTTATCCATTTCTTAATAAGGATTAATTTTCATCAAGAAAGAGACTTTGTTCATTGAATGTCTCTGTTTCTAGATGAGGAGAGATGAGAGAGAGGAGAAACAGCCTTGTTGACCCATATGAGGCTCTCGTTGAAAGAATAAATAAGAAGAATGAGTCGTCTTATAGGATCGACGAAAAATGAATAAAAAGCTTATTGTTTTGAACAGAAGAAAAATAAAGGGTTTTACACTTAAGTTTAAGGACAAAGGCACACAGCTCTTAAAGCTGTCGGGTGAGATCAGACAACAGCAGTCTAGCATCAACTTTGACTGCAAAGTGGTATCAATCAGGCGTGTGTCCCTATCATTTTGGGAGACATGCGTGGGGACACTTTCATCTATAACAAATGATACTTCTTGTGAGATCTTAATGGACGCGATTCTACACAATACAGTGCTACATACGTTGGTAAACCCTAATTCAAGCAGTGGAAGTGGCGGGTGGGTAAGGTATGCTTACACTCATGTGCAGCACATATACATAAATAAAACCCTTTAACGAGTTCTGGTTCTGTAGGCAGGTAAGGCACCATATTACATCGTGTCTGACCACGTAGTCATTATGTCATCTCAATCTCTCTCTCTATCTTGAGAAACCGAAGAATCTATTCTAAATTCCTCTTCTTCTGTATAAGCTGTGGCTCTTGAATAATACCAAGATTAGATCATGTCCTCTAGATTAAGCATGCGCGGTTCAGGTAATTCAGTAATTGCGTTTGGGTAGTTGTCAGTTCCCCGGATCAGTTTTGGTCGTTACAACCTAACTCTCTCACCAAATGCAACTGAACTGAAGAAAGTGGTTCAGGTATTCGGTATTACGGGTAGCTCGATAAATTTATCCGATATTACTAACTAGAGCGTAATTATTGTCGGTTTCATTTGTATTCCTATTTCAGTCTTAAAATTTATGATAAAATGCGTAAAATTTGTGGTAATCGAATAAATCGGTTATTTACTTAGAGCGCTTTAGTTAATTTTGGTAACGTCAAATTAATTCTGTTTGGTGAATTGGGTTAATATCATGGTGGAAGAGCTGAACTAAATCGATACTTCGCAACCTGAAAATCAAAGTTTTTATCAAAAGCTGTGTCTCATGCAGAACATAGAAGTTTCTCATCAAACTAACGAACTACTAGCAACATATTTGGTATCTCGGTCTGGTTAAAAATCCCAGCTCTGATCTAAATATCGTCTAATCCCTAGTCAACTGAATTCAAACCCTAGCTGTCTACAGTCAAATAAATTTGTAGTGTTTTGGTGTGTGTGTTTATTGACTAACATATCTGGTGATGTTGCCAGTGAATTATCTCGTGTTAACGGAACAATACAGGATACTTGCTTATTAATGACTTGCTGAGTTCTTAACAATCATTTACACCCCCAACTTTGTCTCTCTGTCTCTATGAAACTTCTATGATCTTTCATAAATATGAATCTTGAAACAAACTGACAAGAATCTACTCAAAAGGTTTTGGTCTATTGGACAGTTCATCTATGGGGTCTATTGTTCATGTTACAGCAAGAAAGTTGCTGTACTAGTTTTGTGTTTAGTGGACCCATTCCAAACCAATGTAACTTTGGCATGACCTGAACAGGACATTTTAGCATGTGCAAAATGGTTCATTCAAAGCTATCCACCTCTAAATAGTTTTAGACCGTGTTGATATGATTTATAGATTACGACATTTTGGAGATTTTTGGGTCTATATCAGAAGTTATTTCAAAAAGGGGGAATTTTAGCGTAGTGTGGTGTATATTATACACGCCTAAACAACAAAACTTTGGGTTTGATGTGAGTGTGAATCGGTGGGTCGTTGTGTGGTGTTTAAGCTTTTATGTTTATCATCACTAGCTGTTAAATTAAAATGAGATATATCTAAAACGAACCGGTTGATGATAATTCCCTCCCCCCACCCCCGCGGTTCAATATTGCAAAAAACAATTTATATGGAATCTAACGAATTTTAAAGGTTAGCCTATAAATCTATAATTAATGTTTGGTTGATCCACTTGTCGATCCCAATTAGTGATACAACATATAGACATGGTCATATCATCATTATATGTTAGGATTAGGGTAGGCAATACGAAAGTTTCATAATGAAACTAATTATATCGACTCCATCACATGTACAATGCTCATATGATGTAACCAAACCCAACATTGCAACCAGTTTCCATTATATATATATATCTCTTTGTGAATGATATATGTATTTTTTTTCTTGTGGAATGGAACCTATAATTAATTTTTAATTCTGAAGAATGTTGTGCTTTACCGGAGTGGACATGTTATAAATTTTATTTCTGGTCGACAAATAGGTACGCAAAATTGTAACATCCACTCACTCGACAAGCCGGAGAACGAGGTGTTAGGACACATATCTAGGCTTGACCCATTAGCCTCAAGATGTCGGACATGTTCTTTTTATTATAATCCACTGACTAACCATATCTATTACTTCTACATACATTCTAGCACATAAGAAAAGGAAATGAGGAATGAATAAATAGCATTACTCAGTGAGACAACTATAGACCAGCTTCCCTGCATAAGCCATTATAAGAGACTTAATACATGAAATAAATAGATCACTGAGTGACTACGCTGCTTCATATCCCTATGGCTCAACAACCCAGTCCACCCCACAGTCACTATAGTTATTATGTCTAGATAGCCATCTCATCTTTTCTACTCTTTGGACCCTCATCATCACCTACATCACAAAGTTTCATACTCAATACCATTCATTCTCATTAACCGTTTTATTCCATTCATCTAACAACTTAATTTGTTCAATCATTTATCACAAATATCATCAAGTTATCACATCAACACAAATCAGTCTATTTTAATAATACAAAGTTACAAACGATCTTGTGCAACATTCAACATGGATTTAACAACCCTAATATCATTCATTAAAGCTAATAAATCCTAATCTAGCATCACGCAATATAGAGAATCAAAGAGAAGAGAACCTGCTTTCAAAACTGTTTTACCTAGATCGGAGATGGACGATTTCTTGATATGAAGAAGAAGTAGATCTGAAACACATATATGAAGAAAAATAAAAGAAAGAAGAGCTGAGACAACGATTGATGAACGCCAACTAAATGCGGTCTTGTACAAACAATGATATACATCAAATTACCCATTTACAGAAGCATATGGAATTCTCAACATATTATCCTTTCAATATATGTCTTCGAACTTCTTGACCGCTTGGTCTTAGGTGTGTAGTCAGAGGAGTTTTCAACACTTTAGATTTGTACATGTGAAACGTTTCAGTACTTTCAATGTACTTTCCATGAGACAAATGAATCAGCTTTTCATATATATCTCAAATAATTCTCATACCGGAGAACTGTTTTGCTTGATCCAAATCTTCATGGTAAATGACTTATTAAGCTGTTCTTTCATTTACTTAATATGTTTAAGTTCGTCCACACAATCAACATATCATCCATACAACAACAACAAGATAATAAATTATCCTCACCAAAAACCTTCACAAATACATAATGGTCTGATTAGTCACTGCATAACCATATTCTCTTATAACAGACTTGAACTTCGTATATTACTGCTTACTCCAATCTATAAATGTTTTCTTAGAATGACAAACTAATTTTCTTTTGCCCTTTTTCATATGTAAATATCTTCCTCTAAATCACCATGGATGAAAAAACTGTTTACATTCATTTGCTCAACCTTTCTTATCCGGATCCAATGCCAATCCAAGCATAACCCGACTGAATAGCATCCTTCAAACCATAAGAAAAAGATTCATCATAATCAATTCTTATTTTGGTTGTACCTTTTCACCCTTATATTGAAGTGATAAACTCATATTTTCGTGCTAGTTTTAAACATTCATTTATTAAAAAAAAAACTTTTTACTCTTATCCGATTCCCCAATTCAAATGTATGATTCTAGTTAAAAGAATCCATCTCTTCGCGTCTTGTGGGCCTGTGGCTGATATCCTCCACAGTAAACTAACACTGTGACACAGACAGTGTGTCAAGCTTCGAATGAGTCTCAAGCTCATCCTAGAATCTAAAAAACAATGACTATAAGTTTGCGTCAATGGCATTCAGAGTAAAAAAATAATTATACAATTTTGAATAAAATAAATGGAGGGTCGGCCGAGCGAGCCAACCCTATGGGGTTTTCCAGAAATAATGTCGGCCATATGTTCTTGATTGTGCCATACAGCACTTCACCCTTTTAATTTAGGCTGAGCGTCGCATAAATAGCCATCCGACCCTTTTAAATTTTTCAAGGTTGAGGCCCATCTCATTTATATACAACCACTTCTCTTACCTCTTCTCTCTCGTATTCCCGTATGTGGGACAAAACTAACATACCCAACAATATTCTAAACCATTTTTTATTCTAGTTCACAAATTATATATTTTCAACGTTAGATAGAAATAAGATAATGAAGAGAGTTAGAATCTATGCATAGGTTTCAACATCATCTCATCTTCATGGTTCAAGTTTTAGCAAATCAAAACTCCAAAGACTTCCCAATATCAAATCAAGTAAAAGATGATAATACTATGATATCATGAGCCAACAATCTAAGAATCATACAACAAAATGGAAAACCAAAGTGCTAAGAAACAATTTTTGTCCGAACAAAAAGTTTTTTTTTTTTAGTGAAGGTATTGTGTGTGGCAACACCGAGATACTACAGCAGCTTTTGGCTTAGGATCCTCTTCAGATTCCTCTTAGTGGTGTTGAGTTTTTCATTCCAATAAAGAAGAGTAATGCTCCAAAGAGTGCAACGCTCTGCAGTAACAAAACGAGTGTTGAATTTCTATTGAATCATTTTGTCCAGTAGATTCTTGAAATTAAGACAACTGACCAAAAACAATTCAGGACAAACCTGCAAGAACTCAGTCAACAATGGAGAGAAGTGACGCTCCTGAGGTCCGTAGTTGTAGAAATCATACAGAATAGGACTGACAACAACCAAGTAGAAAGCCTGAAACAAATAACAGAATAAAAGAGATATATTAAAGGGTAAAATCTTGAATCACTTATTTGCAAACATTTATGAAAAAGAAGAAGCCTAACCAGAAGATAAGCACCGAAGATGTTTCCTATAACAAAGAGCAAGCCTCCAAACTCCTTTCAAGGCAACTATAGCAACAACGACTTGTTTTACTAAAAATACAAAATCATTCTCCAATGTCATACCAAAAAACACACATAGATATAGAGCACAAGAGAGAAGGACATTATTAAATTACCTCTACGCTAGGCAAAGTTATACCTAATCTAGAAGATAGATGTGCCTTGGCCAGATGAAGCTTTGGAGCCAACTCTTTAGCTGCAGGACCACCATCAACTCCAAACTCATTGAACCTAACAAAAGATGATATCTCAGTAGCTCCATAGCATTATTGATTAACAAATACTCAGAATTTGACAAACATCAAAGAAAACATATCAAGAAGTCTATCAAGACCTAAGATTCAACAAACATTTGATAAAACGTATTGAAGCTCGATGGCACAAATCAATTATAGTATGAGATCCAGATCGAAACATTAGATTGTTTTATTCAGCTTACAAAGCCTTTCAATTACAGATTAGATCTATCCAACACATGAGCAACGTGAGAACAGAGGATGAATAAAAAAGAAGAAGAAGAAAACTTACATTTGCCAAGCGGAGAGGATGAAGAGAGAAGCGAAGAGAACTCTTCCAAGAAACGAGAAGAAACCCATCTCTTGCTCAAGCTCAAGCTCGTAGATTTGTCAACGTAGAGAACGTATCTTCTTCTTCCGCGAAAAGGAGGAGCTTTGGTTCTTCTCGTTTTGAGTTTATATGTTTTTTAATCTATTTAAGTTAACTCCCAACCAGAAAAACTGCCTTCCAGATCTAACTAACCAGTGATTTTACTTTTTTTTTTTCCGACAAACAAACCAATAGGGGAGACTATCATATTAATTACATTACATTGTACGATTTTGTCGGTATAGTAAATGTTTTTAAGAAGACCAAAAAAAAAAAAATGTGTACGTAGATGTAAATAAAAAGTGACAAAAAAATAAAGGGGCAAATTTTTTTTGACCAAAAAAAAAAAAAAGAAGACCAAAGTCTGGTGGTTGAGCTCAGTTTCGTTTTTTGTACAAATAAATGTGTACGTAGATGTAAATAAAAAGTGACAAAAAATATCAAAATGGGGATGTAGCTCAGATGGTAGAGCGCTCGCTTAGCATGCGAGAGGTACGGGGATCGATACCCCGCATCTCCACTTTTTTTTGAGTCTTCTTCTTCCAAGGTGTTAACATGTTACAACGAGTTACAGTCACGACTTTCTAAACACATTAAACGTGCCCCATAGAAACTTACCTTCACTTTCTGTTCTGTCTTGTCTTTAACTGATTCTTAAAACACAAATATTCTTCTTCTTCATCTTCCTCTCAGTCTCGGCTCGTTTTCTCCGTAAACATTAAAAATAAACATTTAAATCCAGAAACAAAAAACTCATGACATTAAAAATCGGGAAAATTTGACCTTCAGTTTCTGTCGTGTCTCGATTAAGAACATTTCCAACTCAAATCCATTTTTATTCTAAATAGAGTAAAAATAAGTATCTAGTAAAAACCATTCAAACCTTACTCTATTTTTTACTACATAATACAGTTTCCTCCATAAATAGAGTAATCTATATTTTTTTTTTCATTATTCCATTATAGAGTAAGAAATAGAGTAGGGTTGAAGTATTTTTACTTTATATTTCATTTTACTCCATTTTGAAAAAAAAATATATGAAATTTTACATTGGAAATGCTATGAGGTTACTCGGATCTTCCATTATCCTCCAATACATTTATATAATAGTAAAAAATTCCAAAAATAAAGTAGTGTGTATTAGTCTAGTATGATACGAACTTAGACACGTTTCCTTTTTTTGTTTATACCTCAAGTCGGTTAAACACATCGTTATGTAATCCTATCATTGTCACTACTTGCATTTATTTTTGTTCATTTAACTGATTTCTTCTAATGCTTTAAATCGTCAGTTTGAATGAGTCTTGTTTTTTCTTTTTTTTTTTTATAATTAATCTAGGGTATTTCAGACCCATGGACAGGGGCGAATGTAATCAAAGGGGGACGGGGGCACGTGCCCCCTACTACTTAAAAAAAAATTTATATGTATATTGAACTAAATATAATTAGGCACATTACTATATTATATATTTTTTTGTAACCCAACATCAAAATATAAATTAGTTTTAGGAAACCCAATCAAAAACTAAAAGAAAATAATTAATAAAGTTAAAGTTAATCTAATTATTACTTAAGTCTTTTTCATTGTTTTCTTCCTAATTACAAAAAAAAAAAACCGTGCAGACAAAAAATATTGTGCCTAACAAGTTCAAGAGAAAAGTTATAAGGTAAAACTAAACGAAAATTTGATTATGTGATTTAGGAATAAGAGATCGTAAGAACTTAGAAATTAAAGTATTTTGCTAACTTTTTCTTTCACAGATAACAATTCGATTGAAAAAATATTTCAAGCCTAAAAGACCAAGACTTGACTACGCGCGGACTCACAAAGCTGTGGGAAGCTCCCGTGTCGAACAACGTGTGAGCTGGCTCACCTCCAACCAAAACCGATCCTACACGAGATTTTTCTAACTACTCATGATGACCAAGAATCAAAACATTCAAACACAACCAATCATAATGAAGATACATACCCGCTATCGGCTCTGCTCCCTGTGGGTCTCCTGTAGTAAAAACACGTGGAGCAATGGCTAAACGCTTGGCTGGTGGCGGAAGTGCTGCATTACCCCTCCTCGGGCAGTCTCTGATGAAGTGACCTGGCTGGTTGCACCCGAAGCAAACCGGGTTTGCCCCTGCTGGTGGTGCTGCTGCTGCAATCTGCCTAACTGGTGGCGTATCTAATGGCTTAACCTGACAGTACTTCGAAACGTGTCCTAGCTGACCACAACTAAAACACCTGGTGCACCTCCCAGTATGACGACGACGGCAACGAGGACAATGCGGTGGTCCGGACTGGTCTCCTGCACTCCTCTAGGACTCTGAAGCTTTTCCAGACTTGCCTTGAGCTGCTCTGGAAAGCTTCTGCTCCTCTGCTAAACCTGCCTCCTGCTCAGCTGCTTTCTCCACCAAGTCTCCCAATCTGTGATAAGTGACAACCCGACATCTGTTGCGAATCTCGATCCGCATCCCAACCAGAAACTTACGGATCAAGTCCTCCTCTGAAATGCCACTCCCAGCAAACCTACGAAGTCGGTTGAACTTAACCTCATACTCCCTGATGGTCAAGCTACCCTGGCTCACATGCTCGAAGTCACTCTTCATCTTGTCCAAGGCTTCCTTAGGGAAGTACTTCTTATCGAACTCCTGAATAAAATCAGCAAAAGTAAGCATCTCTCCTCCAGGGCTCAAACGCACTCCATCCCACCAAACTAGTGCATCTCCACGCAGATACTGCATCGCCAATCTAAGTGAGAACTCTGGTAGGCAATCGAGAATCTCCAACTTACGCTCCAGACTTAGCTTCCAATTATGCGCCTCTATCGGATCCGTCGATCCACTGAAATGCTCCATATCCATGTCTTTCATCTGCCTCGTGAGCCTGAAGAACCTATCATCGTAGCCTGGGTGATAGTGAGGTGGTGGTGGTGGCGGTGGAATGGGAATACCCTGATCAAACTGATGAACGGGAGCCTGCTGCAATGGATCCTGAGGGAAGGGGACCTGCTGAGCGGGAATCTGATGATCATGCTGAACCTGAACTGGCGGGACATGGGCTGGCGGAACCCGCTGCACATGAATCTGTGGGCCCTGCTGCATCTGAATCTGCGGACCCTGCGGAGCTGCAGCCATCTGTCTAGCAACCTCCTGTGCTGCTACTCTAGCGGCATCCTGAGCGGCCTGCTGAATTGCCTCCTGAGCGGCCTGTCTCGCTGCATCATGTACCATCTGTCTCAAAGCATCCTGATCAATCGGTGGTGGTGCAGGCTGCGGAACTGCGGGCTGAACATCATCATCTCCTGCCTCTCTAGCAGCTCTGGTAGTCTGAGTGCGAACAACTCTCGGTCTCGGTGGCATCTGAAAGGAGAAACAAAGCGGTTAACTTCTATCGAATACTAACTCAAAAAGGAGGGTTAAAGAAGTGATACCGGACATAATGGTGCTATTGATTTTACTTTGAAAAATATCCCAAATTCCCAAAAACATTTTGAGAAATCATCAAAATCCGATTAAAACCGAGGTCTCCACGAATCGCCATCCCGGGTCGGAGCCGGGACGGAACCACGCTCTGATACCAAAAACTTGTGACACCCGTTTTCTCGAAAATAATATAATTAATAATAATTACTGAAAACATCGGACTCAATAATAATACTTAAATTCGACGTACTTCATACCACATAATTCCAAACCATAAAACGGCCCAAGGCCCGATACATCACATCCGTAATAACGTCATCAACATAAACCGAAAGTCCGAAATAACATAAGCGATAAAAGTCCAAAGGCTTATAAGCCCAATAACGATAAAATACGATAAGATAAGATAGAATACTATAGAAGCCCAAAAGCCCAATAGCACCGGTCCGATATGATCACTCCTGCTGATCGGTCTCACCTGCAAGGGGAAGAAAGAGGGGTGAGCAACAGGGGAGTCGCTCAGCGAGGTATGGGATGCTACCCCGAAGTCCGTATACCCGGACATAGCACTCCAAATAAATATAAATTAATTCTAGTGCATGTCAAACACGGTACCTAAAGTACCCAAGCAAGCAAACAATGGTCCTAGCGAGTCACACACCCGCTGCCCACTAACAGGCCAAAATCACACTTCCGAGAGAGTGCTCGGTGTCACCGCCCTCAGACGCTTTATCGACCACACCAGACTACGGTCCAGCCGGTCGACTGACTGGCCGTAGCCCCTCATACAATCCGACATACAGAAGTCCGTCTCTGTATCCGGCCAAACAGTTCTAACTAAAGATTACATTAAGTGAAGCAATCAATGTTGAATCCTATAACCACCTAGTTCCGGTTTAAGCAAGCAACCTAAAACTAATCAAGCAATGACAGACTCGATTTCACGCAGACGGAACACAATAGAAATAAATTATATTTATTTAAAATTCTAAGTCACGTACGAATCGTTCGGAAGTAGACCCTCACCTTGGCAACTGGGAGAAAGTGGTCTCTATGAACTCCAGCTGCTCAAATAGATCCCAAATCTGAAATCAGATCGAAATTCCGAGTCAGATTGACCTTCGAACGGGCGAAAACGGACGATTACAGAAAAGTCAACTCGCAGGTCAAAGTCAACCCGGTCAACCCTTGACCAGAAATCAATTTGATTTGACCAATCGGTTTGACCTTAACCGATTTCGAATTCAATTGAACCAAAAACCAAATCGATTTCAATCCGGTTTATCCCGACCGAAATCAATTCCCAATAACCAACCGGTTTACCCTAACCGATTTCTAATTAATTTTAACCACCGGTTTAGCTAACCAACAATTAACCGAACTAACCAACCTAAACCGGTTGACCGAGTCAACTGAGTTGACTCGCCGAGTCAACCCGGCCGAGTTGACCGAGTCGCCAGCGAGTCACCGGACTTCGGTCACCGGTCCGGCGTACAAGCGGCGGCTTACCGGCGGTCACCGGCGGCGGACGGACGGCGGAGGTGCGGCGGCGGTGGCTTCCCGGCGGCGGACGGACGGCGGCCGGCGGCGGTGGTTCCGGCGAGGCGACGGCGGCGATCCGGCGAGAGGCGGCGGCGCTCCGGCGAGAGGTGGCGGCGCTCCGGCGAGAGGTGGCGGCGCGTGGCTTACACGCGCGCGCGAAGGGCGATCTTGCGGGGGCGCGTGACGGCGACTCCGAGCTCCGATTGCGACGTTTTCGGTGTCTACGGCTTCGTCTCGACGATTAGAACGCGATGGTGGCCTTGCATGCACGAGATTCTCAACGGTTAGGAAGTTATGGACGATTTACTAAACGGCTCAAAACTTAACTAAAACCATGGTGGTTTCCGGTGGTTACCTTGGCTGGGGGTCGGTGGTGACGAGCTGGACGTGATCACGGCGTGGGGTTGCTCCGGCGACTAGCTTCAGGCGAGTCTCTCTCTACAAAACCAACACTTTTTCTCAACTCTCTCTCAAAACTCTCTCTTTACTTGCATGAAGTTATGAAAAAAAGGTGAAGAAATGGTTTTATAGCCAATACCTTTGGCAAATTCGGATGGGCCTGAGGCTTGGGCCTGAAATGAATGAGAATGTGGGTTTGGGTCACTACATTTACACTCTGAGATCCTTAAGGATATGGATTGTCTTAAAGGCTTGTTTATGCTTTGCCATTACTTCCCACCTTGCCCGCAACCTCACCTAACTTTGGGCATAAGCAAGCACACTGATAACTCTTTCCTTACACTTCTTCTTCAAGACCAAATCGGTGGTCTTCAAGTTCTTCATAAAGATTATTGGGTCGACGTAACTCCTATTCATGGAGCTCTTGTCGTCAACATTGGTGATTTCATGCAGGCAAGCAAGCACCCAATTGATGCATTATTTTTAACTTTAAAAAAATATCTTTATTGAGAAAAATATGAGACATTTTTGTTTTGCAGCTGATAACTAACGACAAGTTCTCGAGCGTGGAGCATAGGGTACGGGCAAATAGAGATGGTCCGAGGATTTCAGTTGCGTGCTTCTTTAGCTCGAACTTGTTTCCAAATTCCACGGTTTATGAACCGATCAAAGAGCTTCTGTCTGATGAAAACCCTGCTAAGTACAAAGATATGACCATACCAGAGTACACTGCAGGATACCTCGCGGGCGGGTTCAATGGAAAATCACACTTGTCAAATTTTAGAATATGAAATAAAGACTTGTCCGTCTTATGGAAAAGATAATAAGATATTTGTGTCATTGAGTGTGTTTTTGCACCTAAAACAGTGTAACAAAGACAATATGTTTTAAATAAAACGATTCACACTTGATTTGATTATTTGTTCCACTTGATGCATGAGCAACAATATTAGCTAAAGAAAGAGCAAGGATTATGTGTAGCAGCTTGGTTTAAGTACAAATAAAGCTTCTTTTTTTAAGCTTATGTAGCAGCTAATCCACTAAAGAAAACAATAACTCTAGATTTCCTCTTTGAAGAACAGTATAACAATGTCGTTTACCTCTATATTAGACAAAGTTACCCATACTCTAGAAGATAGATGTGCCTTGGCCAGATGAAGCTTTGGAGCCAACTCTTTAGCTGTAGGACCACCATCACCTCCAAAGCCACTGAACCTATAATAATCTCACAAAGATGCTTAGTTTAAGTTCATTGTCAAAACAGGTAAATAATAATATATTTTTTGTCAATAGGTAAATACTCATTCTATTTCATAAATATATATGTTTTAGTGTTTTCACACATATTAAGAAAATATATTAAATCACTATAATAAATGTATCATTTTCTGTAATTTTTAATTTTCAATAATTTTAATTAATAGTAACTCATTAAATTTGATTAATTTTCTTGAAATTTACAATATTTTATAGAAATAACAAAAAATCTATCGTTATAAAATACTCCATCCGTTTCAGAATAATGTATGCTTTAGAGTTTTCACACATATTAAGAAAACACGTAAATCTTAGATTATAAATGCATTGTTTTTGCAATTAGTTATTTCCCATAACTTTTAGCCAATCAAAATCAGTAAACCAAGTTAATGTTTTTGGAATTTACAATTTATCATTATTACTTGCATTGAAAATGTAAAATATAGATCTTTTAGAAACAAATATTTTTTCTAAAACAAATATTTTTAAAATAGTAATGAATAAAACTATAGTAATGAATAATTGGGAAATATGTCGACAAAAAAAGAAGAAAATGGAAATATTTGACTTTCATGTTTGTAATGGTGTTTCTCACTAGATCACCATACAATGGAATGATAAAACCACATAAGTATATGAACAAAGAGCTATGACAAAAAACAAACAAACTCAAAACTGAAAAAGAAAGTCACATTGAATTCTTGGAGACATCTGTAAAGTAATTAAGTAAGTCTTCTTTCACCTCAAAATATAGAACTAAGACGAGCATAATACTCAAATGCGAAATGCAACCAAAATGAGATTCAGACCAACACGAAAGAGCCTACAAGGGGTTCTAGTAGCACGAAGCATTTCCTTTGAAGAAACAACAAAAGCAATAAAACTTTACATTTGCCAAGCAGAGACGATGATGAGAGAAGCGAAGAAAACTCTTCTAAGAAACAAGAAGAAACCCATCTCTCTCTCTCTCTCTCTTTGTTTCTCTTGATCAAGCTCGCTCTTAGATTTGTGAACGGAGAGGAGAGAATCTTCTTTGGTGAGAGGGCATGATGAGATGCCAAGAAGACCGCCTAGTGTCAAGAGGAGACCGAGCAGGAAGTCAACTAGGAGTAGGACCAAAACCCATAATCTTTTATTACAACAAGCATTCAGCTAAGTTTGTTTCCAAATTTCACAAGGCCAATCAAATAACTTATGACATCTTCAGGATACCTTTCAAATGGGTAATGCATTTATTTCAGGATATGAACAAAGGGCTTGCCCGGCTCAATGAAAATATAATCAGATATTTGTGTGTTTTGCATCTGAAATTCTCTAAACACTGTATCAAACAGAAGAAATAATGTAATAAAGAGAAGATGTTTTAACGTTTAAAATAAGTAGCTTACCAAATAAACGGATATGCACGTTCTTCATTTATTTACTTTCTACTTCATTCTTGAAATAGCAATGTATCTAAAGAAGAAAGAAAAAAAAGACCAAGTGTGCGTGTAGCACAATATGATTAAGACAGAAGGTTTGCTTATTCAAACTACATGAGCTTCATTTTTGAGCTTATCTATCAACTCATCCACCGAAGAAACGATAACTCCAGATTTCCTCTTTGGCGGCTCCGTGACTTCCAGGATCTCTATGTCAGATTTAACCTCTACTTTCAGGTCCTCCAACGTCATCTTCTTAATCGGCTTCGATTTTGCCTTCATTATGTTGGGGAGTGTTGCATATCTTGGTTGGTTCAACCTCAGATCAGTTCTGCATTAACAACATCAAAGTTGTTACAACAAGACTTCTTGCATCTCTATCTATTCAAAGCTTTAATGCTAGTTTGCTTAGTAATCTGAGAGCTCACAAAAACCTCAACACCAAAGAGAGATCATCATGTAAATAAAGTAGAACTTACGTGATCACAGCGGGTAAATCTACACTAAGGGTTTCAAGACCTCCATCTACTTCTCTATCCACGGTTGCGAACTGCTGATCCTTATCCAACACAACCTACTAAACAAAGTAATTATAACAACTTTAATGTATGATGTGAAAGCATTCATCACATGTGTTACCTTTGATGCAAAAGTTGCTTGTGGCCAACCAAGCAAAGCTGCAACCATTTGTCCTGTTTGATTACAGTCATCATCTATTGCCTAAATGATAAAGATCAAAACTTTAAATCCCTAACTCAACAAGATTGCCTCTTCAAAGATCAAAACTTCAAAAGTTCTCAACTTTAAGCTAACCATCTCGATAAAGTTCAAAACTTTACCTGTTTCCCGAGGAAAATCAAACCAGGGTTCTCGACTTGAGCGAGACTCTTCAAGATCTTAGCAATCGTCAAAGGGAGGAAGCTAGAATCGGCCTGGACATGGATTCCTCGATCCGCACCCATGGCGAGACCAGTGCGAAGCGTGTCAACGCACTGTGAAGGTCCGATACTCACTGCGACGACCTCTTTGGCGAACCCAGCTTCTTTGATTCGAAGCGCTTCCTCGAGCGCGATCTCGCAGAAGGGGTTCATCGACATCTTCACGTTCTGGGTATCTACGCCTGTCTATAAGAGGGGTTCGATTTAAAACGGTGGTTCAATGGATGACGAGATGGGTTTTTTGATTTGTACCTTATCGGGTTTGACACGGATCTTGACGGCGTAGTCGACGACACGCTTAACGGCGACGATAATCTTCATGGTCCGTGACAAGAGTAGAGCACTTTTGTGTTTTTGGATCTAAGGATGATGATGATGATGACTCATCAAAAGATGGCCTGATCTCCGGTTCAGTCCGGTTTAAGATTTTTCGGTTTAGTTGTATTGTTTTGTGTCCCCTTCAGGATTTCATTCAACAACTTTTTTCCTTTATAGATTATTTTTGCTATTGTTTTTTTTTTCTTTTCTCTTTTTTGCTATTGCTATCACACCTATCAACTATTTCTATTTATCCAATAATTTAGTATATCACAAGATATCAGAACATATAACAAACACCTAGATTATATTATACTTAAAAAAAACTTAAATTATATTTAATTGAAGATGTGCGAAGAAGTAAAAGTGTTAAGATTCATAACTTAGGGGCTGACCGGTGTAACCGCAGCGGTTGCGTTTGTGGTTGCGGGTGTTTGCGGATGCGGGTAGTTGCGGTTTTATTTGTTATTAAGAGATATAGACGACTGGTAAAGCAGTTAATAATTGTTGCGTTTGCGGGATATTTATGACTGGTTAACTACTAAATGCAGCATTGGTTAGATAATAAATTAACAATATTTATATTTTATATAATTATAATAATATTAAAAATCATATTATTATACTAAATATAAAATTATATTTATAAAATTATACTATTAAATTATTTTAAAATTATAGAAATATTTTTCTTTAAAGTTTTATAATATAAATTACAATATAATGTATACATTTTGGTATTTTATTATTTAATTTAAAATTTTAATTGATTATTTTTATTTTTATTATATAGTTTTTTTGAAAAAAAATATTTACCCTCCCGCAATCCCAAACGCTAGCTGGAACCAGCTTTTGAATTTTAGAGGTTTATAGCGGTTCGAAGCGATTCGAAACGATTTATTGCGTTTTGTATGATTGTTACAAAACGCCAACAACCGCTACCAACCGCAAAAGCTGCGTTTGCGGGTGGTAGCGGGAAAACCAGTCAACCCACCACAAACACGACTACCAAACTGGGCCTCGTGGTCTGGTGGTAAAGGAATCTCAGCTGAAGTGTCCGCCATCACGAGTTCGAATCCTGGCCATATGATGCTTTACGCCATATAAAGTATTAGCACCGACTGATTTCGAGTCTGGGAGGATTAGGTGGGCCTACAGCCCACACACCGCCTGATTAACAAAAAAAAAAAAAGAAAAAAAAAGCGTAGAAGTTACCATGAGCAATTTTACCAAAAAAAAAAGGTTACCCCATGAGCAACTGATAGTCGAGAGAAACCCCAAATACTCAGACCGAACGGCATCTACTCCGACCGAACGATCAATGTTTTTGGTATGGATGTTAAGTTAATCGGATCATTGTTCAAAACAATTTGAGCCTCTAAGGGGGTGTTATTGAATTTGGTAATTTAGAGGAAATGAAATTATGTATTGCAGTTTGAGTATGAAAGTATTTTGATGGATCCACTCTACAAAGCCTGTAAATTTTGTTATGAAATTGTGAAAGCAGTTAAGTTAAACAACAAAAACTATTTTAAATCAAATTGAGACTTTACTATTTTGGGGTGATAACTTTTTTTTCAGGACATGAATATATTCGAACTTCTTTTGACGAAGAACCAAAAATGTTTTATTGGGTGTGTTTCTATTTTGTATAACTAAAATCTCGTTTCCCTATCAATATCTTGAGGATGAAATGGTTAAATTCTTCAAAATATTGACAAAGGATGTAGTATTTGTTTTATTCTTGTGTTTAAGTTCAAAAAGTACATTAAAATCCATTAAAATTTATCATAACTGAATTCCAATAAATATCCAATGGACATTGAATAACATGAATTTTTAATGGACTCTAAATTCCATCTAGCGAATATTCAATCCAATAAACAATAGATTTATTTCTGAATTTAAATTACACTCAGTTCTGTTAAATATATTCAATAACATCCCCTAAAATTCAAAAGCATTATGTAGACCCTAAAAACGTCAAAATCATAATCAGTGTATCCTTACAATTAATTTGTATATTATCAGTGTAGCGTTTTAAATGATTAGAAGTCATTTTGTAAATGATGCAAGCCTTTTTTGCATAAAATTTTTGGAGATTAGTTTTGATTTAGGCATGTGTGTACTTTTCTTTAAACTCGTACAGTTTCTGGAAGATTTTAGATTTTCGTTTGCTTTTTCTTTTTTCTTTTAAATAAAAAAAAAGGTGATTGTGTTTGTTTAAAAGGTAAAACCATCTACTTCGACCCCTGATTAGTAAAAAGTTCGATTTAGAAAAACCAGATTATAATTTTTATATTATTCTGGTCCATGCAAAAGCTTCAAAATTCAACTTTTGCTTAGTCGACACACGTGCGGACAATCAAAGTCAAACATATTCTCCTACTTTGTTGCCTGTGAGCCCACCACGACCTAAGTTTCTCTTTATTCAATTGGAAGTTGAACACATAATACCTTTTTGTAAGAAAATTCATTTGTTTCATCCAAAAACACATATATACAAATATAGGCTGTGTTTTACCTTTGATCATGACTATAAAATCAAGAAGCTTAGAAATTCTTTATATTGAAATAATATTTAAAAGATGAAATTTCAATGCGTAAGAAAATTCTAATACTTCAATAGAGTTATATTCTTACACTATATATATAATTCTAGTATATAGTTTTTTTTTTCTTAAATTTTTGTTACTAAAAAAATCCTTAAAAAATTAAATAACCTTTTTTATTTTAAAATTTTAATATTTATTTTATATTTTTTTGAATTTCAAATATACTTTCAAACCCCTTTCCATAACTTTAAACATGAATCTAGACTAATTAACTTTAGAAGTATAAATGTATATTTACATTTTTTTAATAAAATATTTTTAGTTATTTTTCTTCAGAAAGCTATTTTTGTAACAACTTATTTCTAAGACTAGTCTAGGTTATATATATATATATTAGTTAGGAGCCACGTATGTTTCCCCACCTATAAAGTTCTCAAATCAAATCCCGTCGAACACATGCGTATTCTAGTTAACACACAGAAAGATACAATCTTGTTCATTGCTCAAATATTATAAACTCTATACACAGAGACACATATATATTTATGGAACAAGGAGGTCGTGGTGGCAGTGGAGGTGAGCAAGGAAAGTACCGGGGAGTTCGAAGACGGCCTTGGGGAAAGTACGCTGCGGAGATACGTGACTCGAGGAAGCATGGTGAACGCGTATGGCTTGGAACGTTTGATACCGCGGAGGAAGCAGCTAGAGCCTATGATCAAGCCGCTTACTCCATGAGGGGCCAAGCCGCGATTCTTAATTTCCCTCATGAGTATAACATGGGTCGTGGTGGTTCGGCCACGGTGGCTGGATCTTCGTCCTCCTCAGCTTCTTCTTCTAGGCAAGTTTTTGAGTTTGAGTGTTTGGATGATAGTGTTTTGGAGGAACTCCTCGAGGATGGAGATAATCCTAACAAGAAGAATAGTAACAAGGGAAAGAAGAAGTGAGTGACGAATATCACATTTCACAAAAGCAACAAAGTTATGATATAATTAGTATCCACAAATAAACTCCATGCAACGATCATAACGATCAATATGACCATGTGTGGAGCATTAGGAACCAATGATTTTCGACCTATTTTACTTCTCGAGAATATATATATATATATATATTTATATTTATATGTGTGTAATGATTTGAAAAATGACAAACTGGGCCTCGTAGTCTGGTGGTAAAGGAACCTCGGCTGAGGTGTCCGCCATCATCGAGTTCGAGTCCCGGTCACTGCGGAATTTACATGCGGGCTGCAGCGTCCAGGGAATAAACTCTCGATTAACAAAAAAAAAAAAAAAAAAAAGAGACAAACTATACGACAGCATCCTCTGATGTTTCTGAATGTAAACCATATGACGATCTGATCTGTTTCAGATCGCAAAGATAAATAAAGAGATATAACAATTGCTATTTTTATTCTTTTTAGTAACATCGTGCGTGCGATTGATGACACAAGCGGGTATAAGTTTTTAACGGACTATTAAAGAACAGTGAATAATACCAAAATAACTAGAAGATATAATAATTAATGATATATCCTAATGATACAAATAATATTTTATCAGTTCAAGCTTAAAGTTCTTTATATATGTGAACAAGGTATACTGATTGAATTTTTGCATCGTGAAATTTTGTCGGCTGCTGCATCTGTTGAGTGGGAGATATGTGAGATTGTGAACGCGTTGAAGATAAAGGTAAAGACCGGTGGGGTCCTGTGCTCTGTAGGTTCTGCGGCGTCTTTCCCCTTGGCAGCTAGGTCTTCTGTGATTAGTGTTAGACGTCTCCCGGTTTGTCCCAATTCTTCTGAGGCTGAGTCTGGTTTGATTCATTGCTTTCTGGTTAGGTCACCAAGCCAAGCCCATCCTTGGTTTCCGGTTAGAGTGGTTATGTGTAAAAAATAAAAGAAAGCATAAAAATTTATATTGCAAGTAAGTTTCAAAAAAAGTTGATCCTGAATAATAGATTTATGTTTTTCAATTGGGCTTCTTCCTGATTATTTTCTGCAAGTTTATTTTATCTCTCAAATCCCTACCCATATTGGCTTCTCTCCTTAGCTTTAGTTGAACCTGATGTTGGTGGATTTCCTATTGATTTAAAGGCACCAATGTGATTTTCTCGTCTTTGTGGGCAAACGTATGGCCTTTGGTGAAGCTATCATGCATAGCCTTCTTTTCATACTACAATGGACGCCCAAGCAGAATGTAACTAGCCTCCATAGATAAAACATTGGCTCATGTTCCTTGTCTTTTGGTTGTACATTCGAGGTTCCTCTTTGGGACCAACAGCTATCCTTGAGTAGGATAGTCCACGCCTTCTTCATCAGGCTCATCATCCTGGTTCTCATCTTATTAAACAATTTCTCTCTATTGTCAAGAAGAATCATGACCTTCTTGTTGCACTCTTTTGCAGAATGCCCAAAATCTTGTCATTTGAAAAACTTGACATTCCTGGACCGACGAGCTGTTTCTGGTCGTTTTCCTTTGTCAAGTTGATTGATTCCAGATGGTTGGACACCCTCTTTTGGTTTGGTGTAAGACTTATCTTCCTTGGAGTAAGCTGGTTTAGAAGAAGAACCAAACTGGTTGCAAGTGTAGCTTCGCCTTTTGTTTTGTTGCTCATTAGAAGATAACCTTTTGCTACAACTCTTCAATGTCATAATAATCTTGCATCTCTAACCAGTCTTGTATAACTTGGTGTAAACCTCCTTGTAAGCGTGCCATATCTGCTTCAAAGTTCTCATCTACAGCAACTTTCATCATGAGTGTCTCCATCTCTTGGTAGTAATCTTCCACACTCTTGGTTTCTTAGATTAGTTTCCAAAGTCTATGATGAAGATCTCGACCATATTCTCCTGGTAAAAATATTTTATTCATCTCGAACACAGAGGCCACATGTTGCTCTCATGTTTGTCTTATGGTATGGACTACTTGGAATGTATACCCACAAAATTAAACGGCTGCCAACCTGAGTTTCTTCTCTTTAGGGTGGTTTTGGCATTCAAATACTAGCTTAATTTTGTTTTCTCAGTCTTGATATGCATCCGGATCATTCTTGCCAAAGAAAGGTAGAATCCAGAGTTTAAAATTGCTCAAGTTGTCATATCTTTGTGGTCTCGGATGGTTTGGTTCATTGGCTTCACCAAGTTGTGAGTCCTCCTCAAGAAACATCTGGATCACTAGCTGCTTTTCTTATTGCCATTCTCCTAATGCTCCTTGCAGCAATCTCCTCCTCATCATTCCTATCAACAGGTGGAACTAAGCCATAGATAAATTCATTAGCTTGTTGGTTACTTCTAAGCAAATTATCCTGAACTCTTTTAGTGATTTCAGCCATCATGGCCTCCAGTTGTAGCTGATTTATCTTAGCAGTTGGAAGGGTTTGTCCCTCCCTAGTTTCCTGATCACTACGGTCGGCCATTGTTCCTGAAATTCACTTAGCAAACAAAGTTAGAAAAACAACTCTCTCTGACCCTATTTGGAGTACCCCCACAAACTTCTTTGGTCTTCTTACAATTTCAGCTAGAAGCGAAGTTCCAATTACCTAAGATATATAGACCTAACCCCAACTTGAAGAACAAGATGGACAAATTGCAACATTTTGGGTGTCAACCCGATTTACCAACCCTAGCCTTATTTCTTATAGGCTTTTACTTTGTTTTATTTTGTGTGTCTTTTGATCTCTTTTATTTTCTTTCTGTTCTTTCATTTTATTTTCTTTGTTTTCAATGTGTGGCTTGGTTTGACTTACAAAAGATAGATAGGAAAAAGAGTATTTGATTTGTAAAACAAGACCAAGAACACAAATCCTAACTTTCAAGTGACTTTGATACCACTTCATATGGCCTTAGATGGCGCTTACTCCTTGTATTACTTGAAGGAGATGAATGATGGTTTGAGGTTACTAGCACTCTTTTTAGATTGATGGTTTTGGTTTCAAAGATTTGGAGTTGCTCAAAGTTGCTTTACCTTCTCTTAAGGCACAATCACACCTCGTTTGATTCCTAAGATGATTTACGTTAGGGATATATATCTCTCTAGGTGAAGATCATGTTTAGTAGCTGAACAAAGAAGACAAAAAACTCTGAATGTTTGGTGGCTTAAACCTTTATTGATTTTGTATAAATACTCGCAAAGAAGGGTATATTTTATACCATGTATCCGGCTGAGTTTTTAACTCAGCCGAATACTCTAATTCTATGTGGTTCGGCGAAAACCAAGTCATATTTTGGTTTACAAGGTCCACTTCTTAATCCTACTAAAAACTTGGTGCTAAACTCGATCCATTCCAATTATGACTTGGACCGTTGGCTTCCTGAGGGTCCAGTGGCGAGATAAGTGATCTCCATTGTTCCAATTTAGCTCCGCATCATCTTCTCCACTTAGAGTCCATCTCCCGTCCAAACAGATTCACCCATTTCCAGCCGTCCATTTCCCATTTCCGGTTCACCATTTCCTGTCCAAACTTAATTTTCAAGTGTGTTGATGGGTGCTAGATCTTCCTGGTGCCTTCCTGGCTGTTTGGTCAAGTCTGGTTCAATAACGGCCGAATCAGAATATCCAAACAAATTTCAAAGATCCAAAATTATTATATATAGTATCACCATCAACTATAGAATATGTACTCTAAATTTAAATTTTAACTATTGTTCTGCCGACTAAAATTACCCATCTTATTTTAGTTATTATATAAGTTTTAAACGTACAATTAAATATTACTATTCGTTGTTTAAAGTATCAGTACACCTTATAATTATATTTTCTGAGCACGTCGATAAAAAGGAACATATTCATGCTGTTCTTTATATTTGTTAAAGGCTATATGCGATTAATGATGTATAATTCTATTCTATGCATAATCAATTTGAGGGAGCCATTTGGGCACCTCACGATGCCAACATGTTTTTTTCTTTCTAATAAGTAAACTGAACTGGTGAATGCAATACTCACAAAAACTAAAGATTATGCTGACCATTGTGCTAGAGGTCCAAGACTCGAATGAACAATAGGACAAAACTAATACTACATATTATGAATTTGGGTCCAGAGAGATTAAGAGCTTCGACTATGAATCTCCTAGTATTCAAACAAAAAAAAACTCGCCAAAATAAAAATAATGCAATACTCGCAAACAAAAGTATCTTTTGCATAACGAATATACGGGTTGCCTAGTATATGAAAACTAGGTGATCATCCGCGCACATACGCGTAGTGAAATTTATATACTAATAATCATTGAATATTAACTTTGATCATTCAAGCCATTATATCATATGTTTCCCAACAGTATAATCATGAATCTCAATATAAGGTTGATGAGTAGGTCATGTTTGTTGATAAATTATTAAACCTATTTAATTTACATTGGAAATTCAATGATATCATCCGGAAGTTATAATTAACGATCTCACTTTCAATATGAAGAACTATTTTTTTTGAAATGATATTATCAAATAACATTTGAGATTCGTGCTTGCGTGGAATGAACATTATTATGTAATTAATATTAGTTATACATATTATTATTTATTTTGTGTTCATTAACTATTATAAAATAATAAATATATTGAATAATTGAGAAGCGAGTAAATATTACGTATATAAATTAAAATTTGAGTAATCACATTAAATAAAAAATCCTTCTTTTTATTTACAATAATTTTGTTGGTAAAAAATCAAAAATATCATTTAATTATTTTATATTGTATATAATTAAATTAAATGATAATTGACATATATATATATAATAATTTAATATAAAAATTTATTAATTGAAGCTTCGTACTCATCTGATTTTATTAACATTTTATATTTACTATCAAAAAAATATTATTTTTATTAATATGAGTATTTATTAATTGAGGCTTTCTACTCAATGTAAATTTTTTAATAAACATGTTATGTATTATATATAAAAACATATATTATATTTAAACGATATTGAAATATATATATATAATATATATATAATCTGAATACATATTAAATGAGACTTCATATTTATAGAGAAATTGATAAGAATAACACAAGTTAAGTACTACTTTCAAAAATACACTCAATCAAAAATATATTAACATTTGGGTTTAAAAATTTAGTGATTATTGTTTAAGGTTTAGGTTAATAAGGTGGGATTGAGTTTCTAAATTTGTATAAATATTTAGAAAAATTAATAAATATATTTTCATCATAAATTAAGGTATTTTTTAAAATAGTCATTCATTAATAGTAAATTTGAAAAATAGTATCAAACTTGTGGTAGAACTGAATTTCCCATATTTATATGATTTTATGCATCATTTGTATATTTTTATAACAAAAAAGTCAAACCATTGATCAAAAAATTTAAATGTAGATTTTTAAACCAATCTTAGTAATTTATAAGTGTTTAAAAAATTTGAAATATGGAGTATAAAAATTAAATTTTAATTTATTTCTTAATGTTAGAATATAAAGTTAAAAAATGATAGATGATACAAAATGTTATAAAATCTTTATTATTCCAAAATCATTAATTATCATATATTTTTTTAATTTATTATAGTAATTCTGTAACTTTTATTTAATGAAATGATAGAAAATGTTCTTCTATATACTACCTAATTAATTTGATAGTTGATTTAATTAAAAGGACATATGTATATATATTTTGATGGACCAACCTTATTTTTGTAGACGATTATGAAAAATCATCGTAAGGATTGACCACCGGTGGCTTACCAAAACATGTGTAATACTTTTAGGATTAGTATATAACTGATGGATGCATTATATACCATGTATACATATGTATTTTTCATCAGGTTTACTACATTATAATAATAAGAGAAATTTCTTAAGAATACCAAAGTTAAATTACTCCCTCCGTTTTTTATATAATGACGTTTGGGGGAAATTTTTTGTTTCCAAATTATTTGATCGTTTTTTAATTTTTTATTGTAAAATTTATTAGTAATTAATGTTAGATTGACCAATGATGATGTATACCTACTATTTTATTATTGGCTGAATTGTGGTTAGGTAAACAATTAATGATGTTATAAAAAATTAAATGTTTCTTAATCTATGTGTATAATCCTAGAACGTCAAATATAAAAAAACGGAGGCATACTATATATTTTTCAAAAATATTCTCAATTAAAAATATATTAATATTTGAGTTTACATTTTAATGATTATTGTTTAGGATTTAATGTTAAAGAAAAATGGGATGAGTTTCTAAATGTTTTATAAATATTTTGAAAAATTAGTTTAATTTATTTTCATCATAAATTAGGATATTTTTGAAAGTAATAATTCATTAATGATAAATTGAAAAAAATAGTATCAAATTTGTGTTATAATTGAAATTTCCCCAAATAATAATATTTGGGGAAATTTCAATTTTGTGTGTTTGGATAAAACTTAGCAGGCTTTTTCGTAACAATATGGAAACAAAGTAAAACGGCGATCCTCTCAAGAAAATTGGGAAACATGTATGCAGTGCATTATGTCATTTTTTGTTAAACTAATACCTAAAAGATATTTATTTGAGGCCAAACGTGGAAACAACCACAATTTCGGTCACCTTTTAATGATTTGACCTTGAAAATATAAAATTGTGAACTACTACACCTAAATATATTAATCCTATTGTTTTATTAATTATTTTCCTTTTAGTTATGATAAGATAACAATATTCCCTTCTTCCTTTAATTTAACTAAAATAAAATATTATATTTTATTTAAAACTTATTGATACTCTTTCCGTTTCATAAAGATAGGATTTTTAGTGTTTCACACATATTAAAAAAATATGTTAAATCACTATAGTAAATGTATCGTTTACGTAATTTTTCAATTTTCAATAATTTTAACCAGTAGTAACTCAATAAAGTTAATTAATTTTTTAAATTTACATAATTTTCTTAAATTTTACAAAATTTTCATAGAAAAACACAAAAATCTATCTTGTGAAACAATTTTTTTCTAAAACATCTATCTTAATGGAACAGAGGGAGTATAATTAATATAAAACTTATAATTAAATTATTTGACATACATATAGATTCATGATTTTTCCATATACTGAATTCTATCTTTTTAATAAAAAAATTAAAGAACACAAGATATTAATGTAACTTTATTATTTGTTAATAAATTCTTTTGGAATTGTTTGCTTGATATTAAAATAACAAATGACCTTTCAACTTTTTTTTATTTATTATATATATATAATTATTAAAAATTTAAATAATATTTTATAATTAATTTTACTATTTATAATAATATTATGCAGTGCTTACATATCAAATTTAGAGAAAGCATGTGATGATGATGTTCACCCATGAGAAGAAAATGATCAACTTTTATATAGATAAGTTAATTAATTCCTTAAAAACTTGTATTGAGTTAGTTTTACTGAGTTGACTCAAGGGGAATTTCAATTCTATCACAATGTTGATTACCAATTTTCAAATTTACCATTAATGAATGATTATTTTAAAAAATAGCTAAATTTATGATGAAAATAGACTAAACTAATTTTTTTAAAAATATTTATAAACATTTTAGAAACTCAACCCACCCTTTTTAACACTAAACCTAAACAATAATCACTAAAGTCTAAACCTAAATGTTAATATATTTTTGATTCAATGTATTTTTGAAAAGTTGTATTTTTCGTATTTTTAGCAATTTCTCTTGACTCAAACACAATATATATTTATTAACGGAATAGGTTAAAAATGAACTGTGATAGTTATTATATTTCTGAACCCAAAATTGAATATTATAGTGTCTTTGCAGTTGTTAGACTTATATACATTGTTTTGTGTTAGCCTCGCTTAAATTTCAAGTTATGTGACTTCGATCTACTGTAAAAAAATCGGAACAAACGAAATATATCAAAAATACATATGATTCACATGATAACATTTCTGAATGATTATATGTTATGCTTTTAACATCACAAATGTCATTACGATAGCTAAAAAGTGTGTCAATTTTGGAATTCAACAATATCTGATACAAAGTCCGTTAACCAAACTCTTAAAAACGGACAATAACACACATAAAAAAATATATAAAAAACATAGATCAAGAATTCAAATGCAATGTTATACAATAAAAAATATGTGAAAATGTCATTAAAAATTGCTGGATTCCAAGTCGGACACAATTTTGCCTATTAGATTGATGTTGATGATGTTATCAACATAACACATAATAGGTAGGAATGTGTCATGTGAATTATATAGTTTGTGTGGTTTTCGATATATTATTTTTGTAATGAGTTGTCATGTGGTGGTCTATGGGTTGTGTAGATGGCAATCATCTCTTAATAATATGTACGGTTATAAAAAATAACAAGAGGGTATATACCTAACTTGAAGTAATAAAACAAACAAATGGGCATATACCTAACAAAGATGCCGCGCTGACATTCTATAAATTCCCTAACATATCTGGACTCATGCTATCTCTTCAATCTCTCTAACCCAAGCTATAATATAACGACAAGGTGAGGAGTGTATGGAAATTCACTTATGATTTATATACATCCACATCTTAATGTTTGTGATACTAAGATGGTCTCTTTATCAAACACATGCTTTTCTTTCTTGTCTCTCTTTTAAACGTGAAACCTAGCAGAGTCAGGCTTGTTTTTCTCTCCTGTCTGACAAGAAGATCATAATGTCTCAGCATTACAATACTCATATTTGCTAGAAATATATCAGTACAAAAGTATTAACATTTATTGCATGAAAGCAGGAGAAGACGAGCAAACCTGAGATGGCTGAACAACAACTAGGAGTGCTCAAGGCACTTGATGTTGCGAAAACGCAACTTTACCATTTCACGACGATCATAATCGCTGGAATGGGTTTCTTCACAGATGCTTATGATCTGTTTTGCGTTTCCTTGGTGACCAAGCTTCTTGGACGCCTCTACTACTTCAACCCGTTATCAGCAAAGCCTGGCTCACTTCCCCCTCATGTCGCTGCTGCAGTCAACGGTGTGGCTCTCTGTGGGACCCTTGCGGGTCAGCTTTTCTTTGGATGGCTCGGTGATAAACTCGGAAGGAAAAAAGTGTATGGTATCACTTTGATCATGATGATCGTGTGTTCTGTGGCTTCTGGTCTATCTTTCGGCAATACTGCCAAAGGTGTCATGACCACCTTGTGCTTCTTCAGGTACGTAAAACTATCATCATATATGCACGCACGTTTTATAAATGATCTGATATGTTTTTAAAAAGTTAACATATTGAAACAAACTTGGTTAGGTTTTGGCTGGGATTCGGTATTGGAGGTGACTACCCTCTTTCTGCGACCATTATGTCGGAATACGCTAACAAGAAGACACGTGGTGCTTTCGTGGGCGGCCGTGTTCGCTATGCAAGGTGTTGGCATCTTAGCCGGAGGTTTCGTAGCACTTGCTGTCTCTTCTATTTTTGACAAGAAGTTCCCAGCTCCAACCTATGCAGTCGACAGAGCTCTCTCAACGCCTCCACAAGCTGATTACATTTGGCGAATCGTCGTCATGTTTGGTGCTCTACCCGCAGCCTTGACCTACTACTGGCGAATGAAGATGCCGGAAACTGCTCGTTACACTGCATTGGTGGCAAAGAACATCAAACAGGCCACACAAGACATGTCCAAAGTGTTACAAGTGGAGCTTGAGATTGAGGAAAAAGCAGAGGATATTGTCTAGATCCAAGACTAAACTATGGCTTGTTTTCCAAGGAATTCGCCAAACGCCATGGCCTTCCCCTCCTCGGATGTACCTCCACTTGGTTCTTGCTAGACATTGCCTTCTACAGTCAAAACTTGTTCCAGAAAGATATTTTTTCCGCAATCGGATGGATTCCTAAGGCAGCATCTATGAACGGAATCGATGAGGTTTTCATGATCGCTAGGGCACAAACTCTCATTGCACTTTGCAGTACTGTTCCTGGTTACTGGTTCACCGTCGCGTTTATTGATATTATGGGAAGGTTTGCAATCCAGTTAATGGGATTCTTCATGATGACTGTCTTTATGTTTGCTATTGCCTTTCCTTACGACCACTGGATCAAACCCGACAACCGTATCGGATTTGTGGTTATGTACTCTCTCACCTTTTTCTTCGCTAACTTTGGACCCAATGCAACCACTTTCATTGTCCCAGCTGAGATTTTTCCGGCCAGGCTAAGGTCCACATGCCATGGAATATCAGCCGCAACAGGTAAGGCTGGAGCCATTGTGGGAGCTTTCGGGTTCTTATATGCCGCTCAGCCACAAGACAAGACCAAGACGGATGCAGGATACCCACCAGGCATTGGAGTTAAGAACTCATTGATTGTGCTTGGTGTCATTAACTTTATCGGAATGCTCTTTACCTTCCTTGTTCCTGAGCCTAAGGGTAAGTCTCTTGAAGAGCTCTCCGGTGAGACTGAGGTTGAAAAATGATTTGACCCTCATATTTTCATTACTTTTCTATTGTTTCGGTTATTTAAATTTTTCTTATGCAATTTACTGTTTTTGCGATGGGTGATGTTATATCTGTAATGGTTCACATTTACATTTGTGTTTCGTGTGACAAGTGTGATCAATCAATACTTGGTGGTCATTGCTATATTGAGTTTATTGCTTGTCTCTATAACACACTATTAAGTTCCTTATAGCTTTTATTTTGTGTATATCATGTCTACCTCTTGCATAACAACGAAACATATAAAAGCACTTGATACACTAATTTTACATAGCTAATCGAAGTCTCCACATAAAAGCATTTTTGTCTCAAAATAAGTTTACAAGCGAAAGTAATAATAAAAACGCAATTTAATTAAATTGTATAAGACACACATAGATATATAATTGGTATGAGTTGGATCGATTGATTTAAAAAATATTTACTGGGGATAGATGATAGCAACTAGCTAAGTCGTGAACTTACTTATTGAATTAAATACATAAGTCAATGTTCTTTCGGAAATCCCTATGTTTTTGGAATATGCGTTGCTTTAATAATAGTTGTATCGTTTTCTAAATGATAATTAATCTTCATATGTGTCCAGATTGTCACTCCTCAAATATCAAATGTCAACGGTTAAAAGTTGACCAAACCAGCTACAAAGAAATAAAGAGAATAAAGAAATTTGTTAACCTCTCGGCTTATGATGGCATTAAAATAGCTTGTAATCCACATGCCACACAACACGATTTATAGTATATAATAACTTGCAACACTTAGTTTAAGAAAATGCCTTTATTGGATATTGAAATAACTGCATAGTTGTAAAAATTATTATGAAACATCTATATTATAATATAATATATTTTATTTTATATGATAATTAAATCTTTAATTATGTATCATAATCATTCTGTGTCCAAATATAACTAATACGGCTCGAACTGCTAAGTATATTAATTCTTTATCCAACACAAAAAAAAGTCTTACGAATAATTCGTAACTAATGTCCAACAAACACAATTATACTTATGCGATATTTTTCATTTAAATTAAACTAGCGCGAATGTTTAATTACTTTGTGTTGAAATAAATTTATAACTGCTAGTTTTATAAAAAAAATCTCATGCATATTTTTTATATTTTGTATTTTACATATAGAGTAGAATATATTATATTATAATATAGATATTGATATGGCAATTTGATGTAATTTACTATTCATATATTAAAATGTTTTTTGTTAATTTATTTTAAAAGAAACAACGTACTAATCTTTAATGGTCAACATATAAATATCGATTTGGTTAGATAAATTTTAGAATTGTAATTAATTAATTTAAAATTATTTTAAATGCAATGGTAAAATCCGTAAATAAAAAAAATAGAAAAAAATGAAATACTTAATTTAGTGTAAATGCATAAATTTGTAAATAAAATAAAGTATTTTTATATTGTTATCTATAGTTTCCAAATATTTATATTCATATGTTATCCATGTTTTCAAATAGTACCAATATGTACTTTAGTTTTAAATAATATAGATACAAATTTGTTTTCTAAACTGCTTATGTTTCTATACATATTTATATATTATTTGAAAAATCATTACAACTTGTAAACTATGTTGATTCTTAAAATTTTAAGAGAAATAAGTTAGTCCATTTAAATATATAATGTACTTCTCATTAAAACTATAAAATTAATTAGTAATCTACAAAAATGATTTTTCATTTTTTCCTTAAAATAAAAATTATATAATTAAATAATGTGATTATATATATATATATAATTATAATAAAGATCGATTTGCTAACAATTTATGTTTTCGCTGTCATTTTGATTAACTTGAATTATTAAATAAATCTAAAAATCACATTACCGTATAATAAAAAATCTAGATTTTTAGTATATGCTATATTTGAAAATTCAAAAACATAATTACTAAACTATTAAAAGTCTTACACTAAAAAAATATGAACAATGATTTACAATATTTATTACACGCAAATACAAATGGTCATAAAACTATATGAGTACGAAGCTTCATTTAATATATATTCATATTAAAAGTATATATTTATTTAATATCTTTTAAATAAAATATCATATTAAATATATTTAAATTTTTAATTTGAAATTTCAAGCCTATGTATCATATTTTTCAATTGATAAAATTAAGTATTTTTACTATTTTAATTTGGTAAAATTATAAAATATACTTTACATATCTTTTGATATTGTTTTAAAATTATGAAAAAAAACTTTTCCATTTTAATAAATATTTCATTCCGCACATGACGCAAATAATTACATAGTATTACAATAAAAAGCACTCAGTAGACGACACTCGGTTGGGCATAAACCATGAACACAACAGAGAAAACTGCGATCGAGAAATCGCTTACTGATGAACCTCATATACAGCCGAAATCACCTAAACGTCAAGCATGGACCTTCATAGAATATAAACTAACTAGCACGGTCAACCAAGCGAGGACGGCCTAGTGGTACTTGAGGGAGCTTCGGCCTCGATACGGTCCCGGGTTCGATCCGCGCTGGCCACCGGGGGATTAAAATTTGGGCATCGCCGGCGACAGAGGACCCGCTTCGGCGGGGCTAGTCCTGGACCCACTTCTGTGGGGCCATGATACCTCTGTATAATTCACTACTAGGCAACGGTCATTGTTTTTTAGTTTATATATATAAAGAAATGTATTTTGAAAAATATTATTTTGACTGTTGTATAATTCAGAGTAAAAATGTTAATTTAAAGGTTATATTTATTGGTAAAGTTAAGAAAATATGTTTATATCTTTTAGTAGTCCAATGTAAGGTACAAGATAGACATCATATAAAACCTATTTCTCAAACCAAAAAACATTGCATAATAAAAAATCAAATTGAGGGACACAAAATAAGATTCTGACAAACAACCCTATTAATTGTTTTCATTCTAACTATGTAATAAAAATAATTAAAGTATAACCTTAATTTTGACCTTCTCTTATAAAATACTTTTGCTTCCGAAATATTCTTTTACATTTCTTCATTTTCAATACTATACATTTTAGTTTCTATTAATTCTACAAATAAGTAATATAAAAGCAAAAGCACATATATTTTGATCTTAAAGTAAATAAAAGTATTATTGCCATATTTCTATAAAGATTTAAACACCATATAATAAAGAATAAGAAAAAACATACCTGATCAGGTTTGGCCTTGATCTAAACATGAATCTCTTATGCACTCGAGTTTTCTTTAACTCATTTCTGGTGATTCTCAAAAAATAAATAAATTAAGGTCTTTGTGCATGTGTTTTAAGATGAGACTATATTTCTTCCTTCATAAATTATCACCATGACAACATATTTCAACAAATGACGTTTACTTTTACCCCTTTTACAGTATGAAATATGTAGCTTTTTTTTAATAAACCACAAAATAGGTAAAAAAGCCATCAGTATGTTAGAACGAAAAAGGGTTTATGCAAAAAACATTTATTTGAGTCCACATTTTTAGTTTCACATACCTAGACTATTCTTCATATGCCTTGTCTTGTCGTGCTCTCCGCCTATTAATCTGTAGCTTCTGTATTCGTTTTTCTCATTTCTGTTAAGAGAAGTCATTTTTTGTTGAGTGATTTAGACTTAGAAGCACTTTATGACTTTTTGTTATACTATAGAGTACTTATTACTCCTAAGGTAGTTTTATGACTACAAACTAACTAAGTCATTCTTCTAACTAAATGGGTTCCAAAATTTTTAATTTCACTTTCCTTCTCGTTCCGTAACATAGAAACAATTTTAAATGACAGAAAAGTTCAAGATATATCTAGAAAACGATGGCTTTAATGACGAAAAAATGAAGATGAAGAAGATGAGCGGTCGTCGTGGTCTTTCTAAGGTCACTTTGTCGGATTTTTCGTTGCGCTGTCATCACCTGAAGACGATGTTGATATGAACAAATATCTTGGTGCAAACGTTCTCGTCTTCTCCTACTCGTCGAAGACCCAAATATGTTGTAATCTTCTTTGTCATTTCTCGACAGTGTTGCTACATCTCATCATCTTTCCATTGCATTTCAACAACTTTTCCGGTGTCGTGACTTCATCTCTCTTGCCATCACGGCACAGTTGCGAGAATATCAATGGCCACTTTGGAGTTTTTTGCACCTTTGGTCCTTAAAGTTTTGTATAATTTGTTTTTACCCAAAACTTATTAATTTGCATTTTCCTACGCAATTAACCCACAAACTTCTTGATTGTTCATTCTAGTTATATTTCATAATTGCCTGAATGGTCTCTAGTCTTTTGACTACTTTCATTTTTGCCTCCAAACTTTCAAATTAAACAATTTTTCTCTGTGATTTATCCGCAAAATTAACCAATTTATGTATTACAACTCATGTTAATGCAACTGAGCAACATATATGCATATAATTAAATGTATTGGAAATGAATTAAATGAACTAAAATAAAAAATTTAAAAATCATTAGACATGAATAACACACAAAATTATGTGTACACATATTGTCATGTAACACCATCTTTAGTTTGAGTTTATCTATTTTGTTATGTATTTTTTTAGTAAGCAACACCAATCAACTACTATGTGTACACTTCTTCACATACATTGGCTCATTTTCGTGTACATGTGTACATGTCACAAAGTGTACACAAAATAACCCACAAACTTCTTAATTGTTCATTTCATACATCTTCATAGTTGCACGAATGGTCCTTAATTTTTTATTTCTTTCATTTCTGCCTCTAAAACATTCAAAATAAACAATTTTTTTTGATTTAGCCCAAAATTAACAAGTTACGTACTACAACCCCTATTAATGCAATTGAACACATATATGCACATATTAAATGCATTATATCGACTTACATCATCATGACGTCCATGGTCCGTGGCGGTGAATCAGTCACTAAGAGTTGAATTCATTGCTCAATCTAATTTTGTCAAGATAATCTTTTGGAGAAAAAAAATTGAAAATCAAAGATTTTAAATGAAGAATATGAGAGAGTTTCAGTAAAAAAAAGAAAGGTGAGAGAAGTTTTAGTAGATGAGAGAGAGATGAGAGTGGGTCATATTTTTACAATATATTTTTATTTAAACTTGAAAAACTGACAAAAATGAGTGAAGTTAGAGAAAAGTGTGTATGTAGAAGAAAATGTCTAATTGTGTTATTAGAAACTCAAAAGTGACCTTCCCGTAATATTTTTTTCTCATTTCGTTGAAAGAGAATTCATTTGAGATAATATTGTTGTGTTGAACTAATTTGATGTTCATGTAGGACTGAAATTTTGGCAGTGTATATAAAGAAATTAGAGATTTTTTTATATCTTGTTAGAATTAGAAATTTCAGAATCAATTGAGTTATTGAAATAATTTAGGGAGTTTACAATGCATAGAAAAAATAGTGGTTTTAAGGTAGGAAATCATAGGTGGTGTGAAAAATTAAAGGGATTTTACTTTTGATATAAACCAAAGAATAGAAATCCACAAAACTGTTCGTCGTATTTTAAGTTTTCTGCATTCTATGTTTTTTCTTATTATAAAAGTCTTGCCAAATGTCAAATTTTGATTTGCAAGACGACTTGCGCTTTAGTTAACTTATGTAATGATTCATATATACACCTATTTAGGTAAAATGTAATCTTTGAGAATTCAAAAGTATAAGTTTGGTAGTAGATCTAGACAGAACAAGTTAACAATAAATAAAAATTATCGGTTATGAGTTTAGAAAAACAATTTTTTTAAACAAAATTGATAAATGTATATAATCTTAAGAAACATTAATATTAATGTAGTACATGGAAGCGATACTTGTAACGTACTTAGTGTGTCAAATATCGTCAACGAGTACACATATATTTCAGTGTCAACATGTACAACATCATGGCAAAAAATCACATGTACAACGATTCATCTGTACATTGGCTCAAGATATGATATTTGAAATTTTTAATGATTTTAGAAGTTTTTGGTATATATATTTGTTTATTTCATTTGATAGGGTCTAAAATGCAATTTTAGAAATTCTGGATTAACTCAAGAGGACTTATTTGCAAATCTGAAATTTTTGGGAGAACAATGGAAATAATTAAAAATTACAAAAGACCAAATATAAAAATTAAGGGAACTTGATTTTAAGGTTCAACATGGTGAATTAATCTCGGATGCAACGGCAACTTCCCTTTCGATCCACCAGAGGCATAAAGAGAGGCTGAGATCAACCACAGAGACCTCTTGGGACACCATGGAATAGAGGGCTGAGGGCATGACCTTGAAGCTTCCCATCAGACCTTGAGACACTACAGAGAGAAGATCCATGTAAAAGAAAAGAGAATGCGGTGGAAGCTCGTCGTACCTTTGAGTTGCAAGTGGAGAGCTTATCGAATTACATCAATCATGACGTCTATGGTCCGCGGCGGTGAATCAGTCACTAAGAGCTGAATTCATGGCTCAATCTAATTTTGTCAAGATAATCTTTGGAGAAAAAAAATAAAATCAAAGATTTAAAATGAAGAAAATGAGAAAGTTTCAGCAAAATAAATGTGAGTTTTAATAAAAAAAAAAAAGATGGGAGAGAGATTAGAGTAGGTCCTATTATTTACAATATAGTTTTATTTAACTTGAAAAACTGAACGAAAATGAGTGAACTTAGAGAAAAGTGTATCTGTAGAAAAAAGTATCGTGTTTTAGAAACTTAAAAAGTGACCTTCCCTGTAATATTTTTTCTCATTTCGTTGAAAGAAATTCATTTGAGATAATATTGTTGTGCTAAATTAATTTGATGTTCATGTAGAACTGAAATTTTGGCAGTGTATATAAGAACATTAGAAGATTTGATATATCTTGTTAGAAGAAGAAATTCAGAATCAAATGGAGTTATTGAAAATAATTTAGGAGTTTACAATGTCTAGAAAAAATTAGTGTTTTAAGGTAGGAGATCATGGGTGTAGTGTGAAAAAATAAAGGATTTTACTTTAATATAAGTCAAAGAAACAGAAAATGCCACAAAACTGTTTGTGTATTTTAATTTTCTGGCATTTATGTTTTTTCTTAATTATAAAAGTTTTGGCCAAATATCAAATTTTAATTGGCGAGGCCATTTACGCTTTAGTATATACTCTCTCTGTTTCATATTAAATGTCGTTTCAGAAAAAAAATTATGTTACAAAATAAGTGTCGTTTTTGACTTTCGATGCAGAATTTATTAATTTTATGCTGCAATTTATTTTTCTATTGGTTGAAATATTGTTTAGGTGTATAGGTAATTGTGTTTTTATATAGAAAATATAAAAAAATGTTATGAACCAGATGATTGTGGATGCAATAACCATTGGATTGGATAGAACCGGATCCGACCAAGGATAGGATCGGACCGACCCGAAAGGAATCTCACCCGACCAAAGGAATATTCCATCGGCCATGAGTGGATAAGGATCAACCAAGACTTTCCTTTCCTAGTTAGATTATGTTTTCCTTTTCCATGTTTATCTGGAATGTTATCTTTCCATTTATCTAGTTGTAACTCCCTATATATAAAGGGCTCCAGCATACATTCAGAATCAATAAGAATAACACAAGTTCCCCGCATTAGTTTCTTAACACGTATCAGCACGATACGTCTCTCATAAACCCTAAGCTAATACTCAGCCGCCTAAAACTTAATCCTAAAACACCATCGATTCATCACCTAAAAGCTTCTTACATCTTGTTCGATCTCTTTCTCTAAATCAGAAACCCTAATCATCCGAGACACACCAGCCGGCACACACGGAGGTCACCGCGTACGTCCTGCACCCGCGTACGTCCTGCACCCGCGTACGTCCTGCACCCGCGTACGTCCTGCAACCCGCGTACGTCCTGCACCCGCGTACGTCTGCACCCGCGTACGTCCTGCACCCGCGTACGTCCTGCACCCGCGTACGTCCTACACCCGCGTACGTCCTGCACCCGCGTACGTTCTGCACCCGCGTACGTTCAACCCGCGTACGTCCTGACCAGCGTACGTCCATACTCGCGCACGTCCACACTCGCGTACGTACTTACCATCCGCGATAGAGGTTACCCGCACCCGCGTACGTCCCAGACCTGATCCGCGTACACAACAGAGGTTACCCGCGTACGTACCAGGCGATCCGCGAACGACGAACGAACACCCGAACCAGAATCACCACCCGATAAGCATCAATCCAGCACCCGATAGAGGTTCCCAGCAGTCGATACTCAACCGCAACGTTCCAGCACTCGAACCAGCACCCGATAGCTTCCTGGTCACCCGATCAACCTGCGATACATCCTACGAACCGCGACAGCCCTCTCGGTGGTCCGTTCAACCCGTCTAAACCTAAAGGTAACTCGATCAAACCCTAATTACAAATTGATCGATAGAACTTTGCTAGGTTGCTGGATAGTTTAGGGAACTTCATCCTGATCATCTAGGGTACACATCCATTGCTTGAAATTCATTGATTGATTGAGTAGTCTGATTGCAAATCACATAGAAACCTGGTGATAGGTTGTTAATCAATGAAACCCTAATTTTAAATTGAATTAAGATTGATAGGATTGTTTTAAACCCTAAACCTAAAATCGATTTTCTAAAACCTAATCTCTTAAAATCGAATTGATTGATTGCTTGATTGCTTGCTTGTTTGTTTAAGAACCTAGAAATTAATTGCTAGGATTGTTAATCTACAAAACCCTAAAATAAATTAGAATTGCTAGATTGTTAAAACCCTAATTATAATTAGGATTACTAAAACCCTAAACCTAATCTGAAACCTAAAACTTATAATAACCTGAATAGGTTTCCTAAACATAACTTGATTAGGTTTACTAATCAGAACTTGATTAGGTTTACCAAGTATAACTAAATTAGGTTTATAAAATCTGAAACTCTAAAACACATAATCATATGGTTTCAGATGTCGAATATCAATAACTTGGAATATGCGGCCCTTAACCTATCTGGAGATAATTACCTCCAATGGGCGCTTGATACCAAGATCATCTTGAAATCAAAAGAACTCGGTGAAAGTATAATAGATGACAACAATGTCAGTGAGAATGATAGATACCGAGCCATCCATATCATAAGGCATCACTTGGCCGAGAGTCTCAAGGATCAGTACCTGACAGTCGAAAATCCTCTCGAACTCTGGACAGAGCTGAAAAGCAGATATGATCACCAAAGATCGGTGATCTTACCCAGAGCTCGTTACGATTGGACACACCTAAGAATCCAAGACTATAAGTCTGTGGATGAGTACAATTCCGCACTGTTTAAGATCGTTTCAAAATTGAAACTGTGTGGGGAAACGATGACGGATAAGGTTATGCTTGTGAAAACCTTTTCCACGTTCCACACAAGCAATGTGTTGCTCCAACAACAATATAGAGAAAAGGGCTTCACCACTTATGCTGATCTTATTTCTTGTTTACTCCTTGCTGAGCAGAACAATGAATTGCTAATGAGAAACAGTGAAATGAGACCTCCAGGATCCACACCATTACCTGAGGCACACACGACAACTAATGCTGATAGTGAGGCGAACCACGTCCATTCAAACTCACACGGTCAAGGCCGCAGGTGGACAGGACGTGGCCGCGGTCGAGGTAACTATGGCCGTGGTGGTCGAGGCAGTCCGTATGGACGAGATAGTGGCCGAGATAGAGTCCAGAACAACTCGTATGGTCGAGAAAATGGACGAGGCCAAGGGAATCATTTCAAACCCTCACAACCGACCAAATCAGTGTGCCATAGGTGTGGAATGAGCAGTCATTGGGCAAAGACTTGCAGGACTCCCAAACATTTCTGTGATCTATATCAAGAAAGTTTAAAGGGAAAGAATCCTGAGGCCCACATGATAGTCCAAGATGATGAAAATGATTTTGATCATGAAAAAGATGATTCACTAGAATATGAGACTTCTGATTGTCTCAAAGATGATAAATAAATTCGACATCTATAATCCTTGATTGTTTTATTAAAACTTGTTTTGGTGTTTGACATTTCTGTGATTCATTTCTATAATGTCATTTCCATGATTGTCATTTCTGTGTTATTGATTGATAAATAATAACATAAGGATAGTCAATATTATAAGACCACGAAAATAACAAAAGGCATTCACCCAAATGAAAGACCCATTGAGTTATATACTTAAGTATGAATGGTTTCCACATTGAACCAATGGGCAAAGGAAACAAAAGTTCCTTTCAGATTATAAATCGTCTAAAAGCCTTATAAGAAAAGTGGTCAAAGACTATACCTATATACTCTGATCTTGACTATGCCAAGGATCAGTATGATAAAGGCAAAAGCCATGGTATCATGAATACCCACGAAATTACACTTAATGGCATTGACTGGATTAGCCATCCAAGTCCAAACATGATGCAAAGAAAGATATTACAAAGGCACAAAGAGTTATCCCGTAAAATCTCACGTTGTGTAACATGTGCACAAGGGAAACTCATTAGGCTCTAATGTCTCAAGCACCACGTGATTATAGTATGTCCATGAGGGGGAGTGAGGACAAAACCATGATCCATGAACATACTACACTCACGTGTGACATGGTCTAAAACCATAATGGACTTTGGCCGAATTCAGGCCATAACCTAATGCACTGGCCGAATTCTTTAAAACACAATGGCCATTATCTAGTGCTTGAGGACACATGAATTTACATGTCTAAGATTAATATGCATCAGGCCATATAAGTGAGCATAGATATTCTCATCTCAGATTAAGGGTCATAAACCAGACATACCATCTTAAGAGAATCTGAATATACCACCACAGACATATGTGCCACTTAAGATGGAACCTCAGAAGAGGATTGAGGATGAGAATATATGTTGGATGAATATACATCTTTCTCCCACGTGATTTAAAATGTCTTGAGCCAAACATGGGTGATCTAATTAGTGGCCAAGAACACAGATTACATTGACCTCAGTAATCTGATCATCCAACATTAAAAGGGAGAAAGATATAAGCTGGTAAAGAGAGAATGGTATCAACCATCATTGTCTTGGCAAGATCCTCGGACTATTAAATATAAGACGTCCAAATGATATAAAAGCTAGCAGAACTAGATGCCAGACACATTGACCCGAAAATTATACCAGCTTGCACCAAATGAGTTGTTGTCCTAGAAGAGACACAATCAAGTTGCTACAGAGTCTATATAAAGATAGACCAATATGTTCCATAAGATAAAGGGACCTCGGAAGGATAAAATGAAATGGTGCATAGAAATGATAAATTCCCGAGGTCATAAAAGGAAACCATTCCCAGACATAGAAAATGGTCGACCACAATATAAGATACCACACAATGGAATTTGGGACGCCAAAATCCATGGTACTTAAGGTGATTTGGGACGCCAAACACCATAGTATTGAAGGTAATAAGATTGCAATCAACTATGTTATGTCTGGAACACAATGGAACGCAGAAAAGGGTATCGATACCAATGATATATAAGAAAGCGCAAACAAGGTAGCACTTGAATATAAAGCGAGGATCATGAACCCACGTGTGAGTACTCATGAATTATGAATCATAAAGATAAGGTTATAATGTTAAAGAAAACGTGGGGTTTAAAAGATTTAAAGAACCTATAAAAGGGATGGACGTATTGGCCATAGAACGTCATCCGATAAACCAGTGAATGAGTCTTGTGAGATAAAAGAAATCGTGAGATATAGGATATGACCATATGATCTAAGGTATTCATATTCCTACTTAAAAGCATTTAAAGAATGGCTTGATTACACAAGGTTACTCACAGAGACCAAGGAACAGATTATAAAATGATATAAGATCTGTGGTGGATGCTACTACAATCCGAAATGATAATGTCTGGAAAGAAATGATGATGTAGTAAGCAATATATTAATCACTGGATAAAGATACTAAAGGTACCATAAAATGAGAAAAGAAATTCTCAAAGAACGGTTTTGTTCCTTAGCCGTCTATGAACTGATGAAATGCAGCTGCATACGATATAAGATATAAATGATCGATCAAAAGATAATCAGTGATAGAGTTCTATAAGAACTATCAAAATCAGTTCATGTATTATGGAAATGAAATTCCTTGTGTTCATAACCAACTTGAAAGAAAGTTGATTGATTCCAAAACGATACAAGTTATCGATTGATTTTTGGACAAGTTATGATCATGATGTTTGGATCATGAGATTGTGATCTATATGGTTTATGGTTGACCGTGGCTAAGAGTATATTGAAAGAAATATGAGATGGTCGAGGCCAAAATGGAATCCCACCATGCCGACCATATGGCCGTGGTCGAAGAAACATGCCATGGGCAAGTCGATCATACGGCCGGGCATTAACAGTTTGTCCAAGGTCCCTATAAGCCAAGTTGATTAAGGCCAGGGAAACCTTATGGAAAGACCACGTGATCAAATGAATTAAGGTCAAGAAATCAAAATGGCTGACATACGGCCACAAGTATCCATATGGGCAAGCCCATCCGACCAAGAGATTGATGGTCGATGTACGGCCCATCGTATGGCAAATGGTCGAAGATAATTATGAACGACCAAACAGCTATATAAGACCATAAAAGTCAAGAAAGAAATGATTATGGTCGTGGTTAAGTAAAGAGGTCGTGGTATATACACTGAACCACAAGACCCGACCACGAATGCTAAGGTCGTTGGCCATAGGTGCCAAATAATCAACCGTTGTTTCAAATGGACGACCAGATCCATATCAAAATATTGGTCACGTCCATGATCCATCAGCATGCTTAATTTTAATAAAGCTGATGATAAGTAAAGGTAATGAAAGGTTCTAAGGAACCAAAGGTAAACTTATACTTCGTTATTTATTTACAAGAAACGGAAGGTTTAAGTTTGTTTATACTAACCAAACTAACCAACCCAAAGAGGGGTTAAGTGGTTTTGCTAATACAGGTTTTCAGGTTTATATTTGTTCCATATAAGGAAATCACAAACAGGTTATGTACTTGCACATGGAGGCAATAAAATCTTGTGAAGACCCATGAAGTAGGCACGGCCGCAAATCTCTAACAAACCATCCAGAAATATGATCAATGAATCTAAGTGTCATGGTCGATAAGTGATTCAACCAGTGAAAGAAAAGGTTCGACCATTACCCTTGAAGACGGTTCAAATAAAGAAGATGGTACAAGTTCCTGATCTATCATGCGAGATAGCTCAACTTGTGAAAGACGATTTGTCAAAGGCAAAGAGGCTAACATATCCGACCACATTGATATGTACACAACAACAAAGGACTTCAACAAGGAAGAACCAAGCAGATTTGTTCAACCTCTACGTTCAAGAAGTCATTATACAAGAAAGGATTGAAAGACATCCAATGAGGTACAAAACAGGGGGAGTAATGCGGCTGTACTCTTTTTCCTGTCTATGGCTTCCCTTTTTACCACATTGGGTTTTGGGTTTACCATAGAAAGGTTTTAACGAGGCAGCATACCAAACGCATTATGAACTTAGATGGTTATAACATCCAAGGGGGAGTGTTATGAACCAGATGATTGTGGATGCAATAACCATTGGATTGGATAGAACCGGATCCGACCAAGGATAGGATCGGACCGACCCGAAAGGAATCTCACCCGACCAAAAGGAATATTCCATCGGCCATGAGTGGATAAGGATCAACCAAGACTTTCCTTTTCCTAGTTAGATTATGTTTTCCTTTTCCATGTTTATCTTGGAATGTTATCTTTCCATTTATCTAGTTGTAACTCCCTATATATAAAGGGCTCCACATACATTCAGAATCAATAAGAATAACACAAGTTCCCCATTAGTTTCTTAACAAAAAATTAATTGTTTTCTTAATGTGGTAAAAACTTAAAATGACTTTCTTATAATGAAAACCGAAGGAGTAAGAGATTAGTAACTGTTACAAGTCAAAAGTCAAATCCACTTCGCATCCACAATTTTACATATTAGGAAATGTAACAACTGGTTTCTCTATCCTATTAAAAATAATATTCAAGACACGTTCATCTACACAAATATATTGCAGAACCAATCAATGCAGGATTTAAACTGAATATCAAAGTAACTAGAACTAACAAGTAGTCAAGCCCATATAAAATAAACACTTAAATCTTGTAAGAGAACTTATAGAAAATGGGATATCTCAAGGTAATCCTGAGGAAAATCCTAACGCTGCCATTAGAGAAGTAGTTTCTAGGAACTATGATTTCATCTCAATGATAAGTAAGACAACAAGCACCAATCGTAAGATGAAACAATCCACCCTAGCAGGAAACAACCAACCTAGACCTCCCAGGATTTATCGCATGTGGCCCAGACTCAAACCGACACTGCCCACCCCCACAATCCCTATGTGACTACCCGCATTGGGCTTTTGTCTCATCTGGCACTATTCACCCTCACGGTCACCATAAGTCATTTATACCCAGATTTGGCATGACTTGATTACCGGTGTCACTAACCCTAACCCTCTGCTTTTCGAGGTCTCCTTTCCATTTCAGCTCATCATCTTCTATCATTCGCATCACACATATCATTAACACATTCCACGTCTTATCACACATCTCATTATCAACATTCATTCTCATCACACATTCATTAATTAGATTCATTCTCATCATACAACCGGTTTACCATTTAAGAATCTAAACATCATCTAGGTGCCTTCCATCACATTCAACACAAATCATCAATTAGATCTAACAGCTCATCATCTTTCATATTCATGAAAATAGTCCTCCTTTTTTGTATGATCAAAACTTCCATAAAATTGGATCTTACTACTAAACGGAAGGAAATATACCACATTTTGCCACAAGTATATATATATGATACGGCTCATGAACTTCAAAACCATCTCAACGCACTAGCAAAAGAAAAAAATGAACTAGATGAAAATATTATGAGGGCTTTAATTAAGATGCTTGACAAGTCAATGAGTTAGCTAAAGTGTTCAGAATAGCTAGAATTCATAAGAGCTAAGAGCAAGTGAAGAATATTCAATTAGGATACTCAGAAATAAAGAACGTGAAAGACAATTTGATTTTCCACAACGACACGAAGTTGCTGGATTTATCGTGGGTGACATGTCTATCACATATTCGATAGATATAATAATGCATCCTAGAACGGATACATCTCAATGGATAAGTTTGTTAAATCCATCGTACATGTCAATTTTCTATCCTTTGATGTTTTTCATAACCTGTGTACTATGTTGGGTGATCTTTTTTTTATATTCTTGTTTATCAGTTTCAGACGATAAAAACTGTGGAAACACGTAAAAGAACTAAAACAATTTCCATAATATACTACCTCCTTTTCATATTAAATGTATTTGTAGAGAAAATTTTTCCATTATAAATAAGTGTCGTTTTAATTTCAGTGTGTAATTTATTAACTTTATTCTCGTGTTTATTTCTCTATTCGGTTAAAATGGGTAATGATTTTTAATATATAAAATATAAAATTAAATATTTTCTTAATCTAGTGTGCACAAATCTAAAACGATACTTAAAATGAAACGGATGGAGTATGAGTGTTGTTTTGTAATAAAACCAATAGCCTGAATTGGTGTTTTTCAATTCTTAGAAAGATAATTTAATATTATACAAACAAACCATAAAATTATACAATAGATTTTCAATAAAAAATTCTCCACATTGTCTTTCCTTATTTTCTGTTATTTTAATGCTCAAAAAACAAACCTAATCTTATTCAAAAAGTCTAGTACTTCGTTACTAGCTAATATATTATTTGGTTCAAAAAGTATAAACACAACTAGATCTTTTGACCCGCCCGACTGGGCGGGGTGTTTTCTTTGACAATAATAATTATCAACTTGTACTTAATTATAAATATTGGGTTTTATAAAGCATGATCAAAGTTCTTTGCTATCATATGATTGTTATTGTATTTAATGCACTTGGAACACCATGAAAAAAACGAATACTTTAGTATATATGTTTTTTCATTGATATTTGAAATAACTTGTTAAAATATATTAAAATATATTTAGCATTTGCTTTTCATTTATGTATTTCTAAATTAGAAAGCCTATTGAAATTTCTTAAAACCATACTATGTTTTATATGATTTGTTATTTATAATAAATTAACCATAAATGCATCATAAATTATTTATTTGGACATTAGATTTATACAAAAAATGTAAATGTTAACTATTTACATAAGTGGGTTATAGAATTATAATTATTAAACTAGAACTTGACCCGCGCTCCTGCGCGGGTATTTGATTTAACTTGTATTCAACGTAAACTGATAAATTCGCTGCTTTATAAAAAAATCCTTTGTATATTTTTTATGTTTTGTAATTTACATATAGAGTATAATATTATATTATAATATAGATGTTGATAAAAAAATTATTTGTACATAATATTATATTAAAAATGTATAACTTGATGCAATTTGATGTAATTGTATTATTCATAAATTAACTTTTTTTTTTGTTAATTTATTTTGAAATGAAACAACATACTAAAATTTTTAATTATCAATATATAAATATCGTTTTGGTTATATAAACTTTGGAATTGTAATTATTTAATTTAAATTTATTTTAAATACAGTAGCAGAATCTGTAAATAAAAAATATAAAAATAAAATACTTAATTTATTGTAAATGTAAAGGCTAAGTTTGTAAATAAAAAAAATTATTTTTAATACTGCTATCCATGTATCCAAACAATCCTCACTATCCATGTTTCCAAACAAAATCCTAAAGTACTTCTACTTTAATAATATAGATAATATAGATGTATATTACCTAGAATCTGGCCCATGTTTATATTTTTTTAACACATCCATTAGGCCCACTTAATCACTCAGATGAAATTTTTTTTTAATGTAATTTAGTAATAAAAAAGAAAAACACTTTTTCGCTTTCTTTTTACCTTCGAGATAGATCTATCTGTACCTTTCCCTTACTCTTTCACTTGTTCTCGTGGAGATTCGATCAAAAACCTAATTCGAAGAAATATCTAAACTGCTTTGATTTCATGTTCGCATGTTCAATCTAATTGTAGACACTATCGAACAATTCAATAAAAGGTTAGGTTTTTATCATTTGTTTCATCTAATTAGAACTTGACCCGCGCCCCTGCGCGGGTGTTTGATTTAATTTGTGTTCAACATAAACTTATAAATCGCTAATTTTATAAAAATTCTTTGTATATATTTTATATTTGTAATTTACATATAGAGTAGAATATTTTATATTATAATATAGATTGTTGATAATATGTTTTTATTTGTAAATAATATTATATTAAAAATGTATAACTTGATGCAATTTGATGTAATTTTTATTATTCATATATTAACTTGTTGTTTTTTAATTTATTTAGAAATGAAACAACATACTAAAATTTTTAATAGTCAATATATAAATATCGATTTGGTTAAATAAGTTTTGGAATTGTAATTATTTAATTTAAATTTATTTTAAACAGAATCTGTAAATAAAAAGAAATATAAAAAGGAAGTATTTAATTTATTGTAAATACAAGGGCTAAGTTTGTAAATAAAAGGAAGTATTTTTTTATACTGCTATCCATGTATCCAAACAACTATCTTTTTTAACTTTGCTATTATTATATCCAAACAAAATCTTAAAGTACTTCTACTTTAATAATATAGATAATCAATTAACCTGAATAAGATTCCTGTATCAATCATTAATTTTTTTGGGGTCAAACTAGCAATGCATTAAACTTAGGTAGGTTTACTCTCCATCAAAGGAGTATACAGCATCACGACTACGCAGAAATATATATATATGCCAGCTTTTTTACAAAGAGAATATGCTTAGCTAATATAGTTTTTTTTTGTACCAAAAGAATATTAATCAACCTAACCTGAAACAGAAATATATATACGTGTATGTATTCATTTTTTCTATAGTTAAAAAAGTTGTTATAACCGAATATAACTAATATAAGAAATGTTATAGTCTGTTGGCAATAAAATAAATTAGGAAAAATCCTACTGGTTACGGGCAGTACAACATTCTACTCACAATAGAAGAAATTCCTAAAGCCGGCTCTGTGTAGGAGAAACTCTTACCTAAGATAAAGTTTGTAATCTTCGAAATAATTGAAAATCTTATAATATCTAAAGATATACACGAATATTGCCATAGGTAGAAGATATACTACGGTAAATATATGGCTCAAACTCTAAGAGGGGAGTCAGGGACACCATTCGGTCGATGTTATTCTATTGCAAGAAGACAACTAGAAGTATAGTTTCCTACTCTAATATGGTGTTCTTGCTTTTTGTAAGTATCGCCAATAACATGCATTATTTTATCCAAATAGTTTGGCCCTAAAGAGAGGGGGATAGGCGAAACTACATGACGATACACACAGACTTGTTGTCACAGGTCGAGGCCTTGAAGAAGATAGTCGCAGATGTATTCAGCCAGGGGAGATGAAAACAGACTGCATGCAACCAAGGGATCCCAGAGGTCCAAACTCTAAAAGAGCAGATGGAAGGATGTTCTAAAATGTTATAAGAGAGTTTTCAGAGGAGAAAACTTAGACTTAACAGCAACCAGCAAAGAACATCGTGAAGGAAATGCACAAAGGATTCAGATCAACTCTTACCGGAACTACCTTACAATCAGGGGCGGAGCTAGAGAAAAAAATTATCGGGGGCATGATTAAATTTGTTCAAGTAATTAAAAGTAGAATTGCTAAAAACAAAGGGGCATAATTAAAGTTATCAAAAAAATTACATGCAAATTTGAAAAGTTATTAGGGGCACATGCCCCACCCTTAGATTATGTGGCTTCGCCACTGCTTACAATGGTTTATCAACCTACCTTTCAATCCTATCTTTTGCAGCTCTAACTGATCTATTCATTGAGCAATTTGAAAAATCTGCAGAAAACATATGATAGTCTATATGAGATCCTACAACATAGAACCGTCCTTACGCAGCACACTTTAACCAGGAGAAAAATATGTATTCTCAGCTGCAATGCCTCTACTACCAGACTACAACCTATACATGGAGCTAACTGATTATCACTACATAATCGTGCTTTCCAGAGCATGAGCACAAGTGGGAAGAAGCCAATCACCCAAAAGTAGATATTTCTGAAAGCCTGATTCACGTCTGATGAATGAAAAGGTAGTTTGGATGACAAATGCTATCCAATGATAAGCAAGGAAGCAACATGCATAAGCAGTGAAAATACAACCATAGGCCATTCAATAAGTCCAAAGTCAAATATGGCATTGAATACTTGAACATATATCTCTAAGAATTTATATCGAATTGAAGTGGTAGGTAGGGCCAGGACTTATTATCCGGGATCCAGATCCGATCCGAGATCCGTTCCAGATCTACTTCAAAATAAGATATTTGAGATGGTCAGATCTGAATCCTGATAGTAAAATCTCATATCCATCCAAACCAGATCCGAATATTTTAATTTTTAAGTTTGGATATCCGGATCCGTTTTTTTTAATATATTAAATTTTAAAATTTATTAATAATATATTTGATATACTAAAATGTATACATAAAATAAGTCTTATAATATTATATCTTAATTTTAATAATATTATATGTCATATATATATATTGTATAAATATTTAATTTATGTATTATTTTCAGAATTTTAGTATTTTTTAATTATTTTTACGGATCTATATCCAAATCTGGATATCCGCGAGTATCACAATATTTAGATTGGATATCTGAAGCCGATGTATCCGGAAGGCACAAATCCAGATCTGAATACTAAAATCACAGTTCCGATGAATCCGGATCTAGATACTTTAAATTTCCCGGATATTAGATCCATCTCATCTCTAGTTGTAGGCATTCTGAAAAAGATGGCCCCTAGATCAAGTGGCCTGATAAGACGAATTCACCAATAACTACCAGAATATGAACAAATGGTGCGAGATTCATAATGTTCATGGTCATAGTACGGAAAAGTGCATCTTGTTTAGAAGCTATTAAAGAAGTGATACCTACCAAAATTCATCTCTGACAAAGCCATGAATCTAATGAAAATAGAGAAGAAAGTAACCAGTCAGCCATAACTACTCCTGCCTTGCCACCATGCCATGAGCGGGTCATTAAGGTCAATTAAAGATGATTAGATGTCAGCGACATCACACATGCAGCTGCTACGAAAAGTAACAAGGGAGCTAAAATGGTCAAAGCAGTAGAAAAAGTCCTAGCTCAACACTGCGAGGTGCTAGTCATATCATTAATTGTGGCAAAATGTTCAATGAATGGAATATTAGTACATAATGGAAAAATATAATGACATGAGGCTAGAGAAATTCAATATTACGAGAAACGCTACACTCCTAGTAATCTTTAAGGGGAATTCAAGCAAACCATTGGACCCATGACGTGGGAACAGAAGCAGTAAACAGATCTTAACTACGTTCTTCGTGATCCCAGCACGGGAGCCAGTGGTGGATCCAGACCAACTATTTGATAGGAACATATTAATAGATTTATTTTTATAATATTAAATTAATATAATAAATAATATATTATAAATATAATCATTTATACAATGTATTAAATAATAACAACATTTCTTTTCACCCAGGATATATTTATAAAATATTTTTAAATTTATTAAATACTCTTACAATGTTATTAAGCCCAATAATAGACTGTTAAAATAATAATTAAAATACATAGAAAAGTAATATTAAAGTTTTTATATCTATAACAATATGTCAATATGATAAATAACTTGTTTTGGCCATTATATTATAAAAAAATAAAGTCTAAAATATTTAAATTAAACCAACTGAATTGTTTATAATTAAATATCAATTAGTTTAATCCGTTTATTAGCAATTGTGAATATCTATAATTAAAATAAAGGACTTTAAATGTGCTTCAAAAATATTGAAAGCTAAGATGAAAATATAAAGAGAAAACAAATTAAAAAAAAAGTATGTTAACAAAGAAAAAGAATAATATTAATAATTAAAAAATGCTATTAATAACAATAAAGACTGATACGGTATAAGTGGAGCATACAACACATTAATTTACATCTAACATAATAAAAAAAAAAAAAGAATACAGACTATGAGCTTTGAACTCTGTAAGGCTGGGCTTAAATGGAGACATCCATACCAAATATTCTACAAAATCAAACATATGTAGATAACTACGTAAAATTTATAAAGTAGCCCCTTGCCATCACTGTAGCTCCGCCCCTGATGGGAGCAGTACCCTCCAAATTACATTAGGTCGTCAAGTATTTTACCCCAATGGGGAATCAGAAGACGAGGATAATTCTCACTTATGCTACCAGACGACTCTGTAAGGGAAAATTACTGCCCAATAACAATTACATAAGCGACTTGTGGCACTCATAAGCGAATTCGTATCTTCTCCTCCTTGCTCGCTCCTATTAGTGAGGAGGAAGGCAGGGAGATGTTTTCCTGTTAAGATTTCCCTTTTATTAGATTTGTATTACTCCCTTTAAGCAATCGTTCAAAACACGTTAACTATGCACTGATCAAGAT